>MDKI01167077.1:0-22371 GCA_005239505.1 Nicotiana paniculata | reverse complement strand
CAGATCCTCGAAGGTTTGAACTATTACCATTTCTACTATGTTTCTTGTGCTACATTAGCTGTTATATTTCACCCTTGAATTTTCTACTATTTGTATTGTTTTCAGCATCCATTGCTGTTTCACATCTCTGTTTAGAAAAGTTTTGCGTTGATTTTTAATTGATTGGTGATTTTCCATGTTGACTTGAATGGGGTTTCTTGATATCAACTTTAGGCTCTCTTTGAGGAAAATATATCTAGTTTGAGCGGTGCCCTTGGAAAGGCACATTGGGTTATACCAGTCGTGCATCAGAATTTGGCTAGTGCTCAACCTCATGAAGATTGCACATCATCTAGTCATACAAAGACGATATGAGTGGTAGTTTGACAATTACTTGTGTCAATATGATCAACTCAGATTCACCTTCCACTCTGTCGAGCAAATAGTTATGACTATATTTTTAAGTGATGCTCTAGATATCTATGGAAAAGTTACAACTTTGATTTGGAAAAGTTACATATAATATTTAGAATGGAACTCTGAAATATTAGCAAATTCCTTATTTGACTTTTTGGGTTTGAATAAAATTGAAGTCAAATGTTATATAGGATCAGTATAGAGCTATTATAGATGGACAGTATGGAAGAAAGTTAAAAGTATCCTTAAGTTTTGACTGAAGCAATTACTGGCTCATTGGCTATCTCACATGATTTGACAAGATAAAATTATTGGTTAACAGCAGATGATTATTTTCTTTATTAGTATATATGTAGTCTGTTTGATTGTGGGAGAGTTGCAGATGAAGCATCTAACTTTTTCATTTTGTTTCTGTTGATAGGACTTCTACACTATGGTGAACCTTGCTGTTGCTATGGAGAAAGAAGGAATCAGTGTATTTCGCTTTGATTTTCCTGGAAATGGGTAAGCCCTTGGTATTAAAAAGACAATCTATGTTGTTCGGGCAATGTCTAGATAAAGGGATAGCTTTTTTATTTATTATTCCAAATGCTCTATAGGCAGACTATTGTTATTGGTGCTTGTGGAGATAGTAAAGTACCGTGCAATACGGGTCAATGCAATGGGTCAAAGAGCAAGAGTTTTTACATCATTACTCTTCCATAATTCTCGTTGATTAACTTTCTCTCTCATCATCTTAGCTTTCACCAAATTTCGTTAATTTGTTGTCCCAAATTTCTGTTTGCAATGACTAACATTAGTTCTTTCACCATTCTTGGTTGTACATTATCAACTATTTTCTAGTGAGAGCGAAGGTTCATTTCAGTATGGTAACTACCGTAGAGAGGCGGATGACTTGCATTCTGTGGTTGAATATTTCAATGGAGCAAACCGTAAAGTAACAGCAGTCCTTGGACATAGTAAAGGTGTGTCAACTTTTGCCAATAGTTGTATAATATATTGAGAGTATTTTGCGCACTATGGTGAAGAAAGAGGTTTTGCACGAGAACTATTATGCTTTAGGTTCTTTTTTTTGGGTGTTCTCTGGGTGTGATAATATTACCTTTTGATATCAGACATGCATCTTTCTTCTCCCACATAATCACATTATGGCTCTTCCTTCATGAAATCCATTAAGGTGTAACTGCAAAATGAAAGTTCAAGAAGAAAGAGAAAAGGGAAGAAGCATTCTCAAGGTGCTAAAATGTGCTAAAGTGTTAATTTTCAAATTAGCTGCTCCGAGAACAGATAAATTTTTGATAACGATGGTGTCTGGGTCAGCGTGCGTGCACCTTGACTATTCCCGGGTAACTCTACCCAACAAGGTTTGGGCAGATAAGAAGAGAACAGATGAAGAATTAGGTTATATTTTCATTTCTAGGGCCATACACGGGAGAAATATCAGCTGTGAGAACTCCTTTGGATGAATTCCCTGCTCCTAAGTCCTAACCCGCATTCCACAAGGGTAAAAGGTTAAGCAAGAAGGACTTAATTACTTAAGGTTTGACTAAAAAGTTTCTACTTAAGTAAAATATAATACAAAGAGTTTGTTAACTCAATGCGAAGAATGGAAATTATCCCTGCATATCAATTAAGGTAGGTCAACAATGATGTACTCTACTTTGTGCTCTTGTCTTCCTCTGTAAATGCCATTAAAATAAATATTTGCATTTGTCATGTAAGAGTTTGTTGATTAATTATCAGAAATGAACTGTTGCAGGAGGGGATGTTGTGCTTCTATATGCTTCTAAGTATCATGATGTTCCCACAGTCATCAATTTGTCTGGTCGTTATAATCTAGAGAAAGGCATTGCAGAGCGCTTGGGGGAGGACTTCCTGGAAATTATCAAAAAAGACGGCTTCATTGATGTTAAAAATTCAGCTGGTAATGACTTTTCAAAAGAAAAAAAAGAAAAAGAAAAAGCAGGCAATGAAAGTAAATCTGTATTCAGCTTATGCATATAAACATTTCCCTTTTTGTCGTTTTCCGTATTTATATAGTTAATGAAATCTGGTAGAAGACAAATCTCAATATGGAATGCCCCAACTGTCCTTTATTTTTCTTGGCTTCTCTATCGGGGCCTATATTTTAACAAATTTGATGTCTCAAGAGAGATAAGAGTCAAAAGGCACAGCATCTATAGTTTCTTATTCCACTTTATGCAATTGTTTTCTTTACTTTTCTGACTAATAGTTGGGAAAACTAATGATGTAGATACCCCCTTAGCTATGAGGCTTTGTAAATAGTTCTATTTTATTATGGGATTTTGTAAGCTCCTCAAATTTTTTATAGGAGGTATGAGTCAATTGTACAGGTGCTATTCTCATTTTTGTATCTTGAATGCATCTACTGGATGCACGTGCAGCGAGATTCATGTTACCTGATCAAAAAAGCCATGAGACCTTGTATCTAGTATTACCTTGGTCTCTCTTTAGTTCTTGAGACCAAGATGCAAATGAACTACAATATTAGCTTAAACAGGGTAAGGCTCTAATGAGAAGTATTACCTCTTGCTCTATATGTTATATGATTGTTTAGGCTTCCATGACCATTTTCTTCCCCATCTATGTAGTAGGTTTTTGGACAACGAGAATGCACAGAGTTTTCTTCTTCTTTGGAGAACTGAAAATATGCTTCTCTATTTGTAGGAGACGTTGATTACCGTGTTACCAAGGAAAGTTTAATGGATCGACTTCATACAAACATGCATGATGCATGCCTTCAAATTGACAAAGGATGCAGGTTCGATTGATGTTACTTCCATTATATCAATACCTTCTCTTTTGTTTTCGTTGCCATCTATCCAGGTGAAACAGACTCATTTGCAAAACTAAGAGTCAAAAGGAAAATAAAGCCACTGAAGAATGTTCTTCAGTTTCATTAGCACTCATGCAAATGGTATTTCTTACAGTTTTCTTTTTTGATGCAGCTTTAGAAAGGAAATTCTCAGAAAACTTTGCTCTCAACAGCAATATAACCTCTTCAAAGAAAAGATACTAGTGGAATACCTGTCTTCCTTTCAACAGAGTTGTTACACTCATGAACAATTAATCCATCTTAAGATGTTATCTCAAAATGCTAGTTGCTCATCTACACCTATTCTTCTAGTTCTCAACTAATCAAAATAATGAGACACATGATTTTTTGGGCAAGACGGAAATCTGGAAACACAGAAGAATGAGATCTGTTAAAATGTTGAACTTGAGAAGCCTGAAGTTGTCCTTTATGTTAACTTATTATTTCTTGTTACGGCCAAAATTTACTGCAGAAGTTCACATTTTTTTTGTTCATGCAATTTTACGCGTTTTCTTTCATCCCCTTCCAGTCATTTTCTTAGAGTATGGGGAGCAAATTCTGGGAAAAGAAGAGGGCCGCTTAAGCTTTAGAGTCAAGATGCCTAGACTATGTTACCACCAAATAGGTGAAATTCTTTGGTTTGCAGAATGGGGATAACTTCGACATTCACTACATTACATGGAAGGCAGTTTCCTTGGAATAGACTATTTTAGATTGTATGATCAATGACTTTAAGAAACTATAATAAAGATAATTTCTTGAAGTTATAGAAACTTCGGAGGTTGAACATAGTAAAAAAAATTAATAAATATATTTGACTTGCAATTTTATTAAACTGTTGAAAACTGATGATGAAGGTTCTACCTCACAATTAAGATTGTTGTACGATAGCATTTTAACCTCACTGCCATCTCGACTGTTGGCATTATATCTCTAGTCTGATCTTTTCACCTTTAGTACACCATTGACTCGATGTGATCTAAGGTACTAAGTGCTGAAATTTCACTTGTACAGGGTATTGACAGTTCATGGGTCTGCGGATGAAATTATTCCGGTGGAAGATGCTTTGGAGTTCGATAAGATCATACCAAACCACAAGTTACATATCATTGAAGGAGCCAATCATTGTTATACCTCACATCAAGCTGAGTTAACGCCTGTAATCTTGCCATTCATAAAGGAAAGTCTGCAGAAGAACTAGAATACTAGGCAGGTACTGTGGATGCCACTATCGTCGAAATTCTGGTTTTAGATCTAACTTGCGTAAATGAAAGAAACTATTGGCAGGGTCTTAGCACTGCTTATCAGTGTAACTAAGAGCTGCTTTGGTATCACTTCGGGCTTTACTGCATGGTGAATTCTTCATGTTCTTCATACTGGATTTGGAACTTCTGTATATTTAATATGAGATAAACACATAGCAAGATGAACTAGAGAGTATCTGTTGCGCTCTCAATGTATTTGGATTTGTATCTCGAGCTTGCAAATTAAGGATTGTAAAATTGCAGAAGCCAACGTTCTCCCTTTTCTGTGTTGACAGGGTTTCTGAATTCAAATTGAGAACAATAATAATACTCGTTTTGTTTGTTTTATGACAGTATTTGATCAAATATAGGTTAAGTTGTTAATTTGACTTCACATTTTATTAGTGAAGACATTAAAGTAGTGGTTGAAAATTTAATTTGATAGACTAAACATCAGACCAAACTTCAAAATTCAAATAGTTTTATGAATTTGAATTTTTGGAAGTTGTGAAAGTTAATATAAGATAGTACTCCCTCCGGTTCAAAATAAGTGATTTTTTGGTTGTTTTTATATATATTAAGAAATTTACCTTTTAACATTAATTAACAATGAAATTGACCATATTAACCTTTACTATTTTTTCACATAAATACTTCTAACACATACTCCAATATTATTTACTCCAAGGGCAATGTAGGAAAAAAAATAGTTAATTCATTCTTGAAATATGGAAAAATCACTTATTTGAGACCACAAAAAAAAAAAAAAAAAAAAAAAAAAAAAAAACCAAAAAATCACTTAATATTTTGAAACGTTTCAAAAACGAGAAAATGCTGTATAAATTTAAACAGAAGAACCACAATAACAATATATTTTACTTTCAGGCTAAGAACGTTATTCACATTTACGGAACGCTGTACCATACAGAGCAGTTAAAAATTCTCTTACATATACAAGGCCTCCAAGCTAAAATAAGAACTGCAAACTTTAGCAATGATAACATATCATGGTGATACCCTGGAAAATACGCGTTTCTGTAAATTGCTTTCTGGAAGATTTAACTAGTTGGTGTATATAATGAGACATCGACGTGAATACCACTCCTTGACTGCTACTCTACTCCCTCTGCAGGTACACCTTTGCTTCACCCTGAATGGAAAAAATTGTTGTTTCTCAGGAGAAGTAACACATAAAATTATAGTATATAATTTGAGTTAGAAGGCATTTGGAGGTCACAGTTGATTAAAGAGTGTCTAAGAAAACCAGCACGACGAAAAGGTTATGCAGAAACAGAAGACTTAACTCGTCGGAAAGTAGGCAATGATTGTAAGTTGTAACATAAAAGTTTTACAAAATAGAAGTCCAACAATGTACTCATTCCATTTCCAGTTCTCACTTGAAACACAGAAATGAAACTAGTCAGTCCCAGTAAGTTGTCACTAGACAAGTTCACATTTCACCAAAAGATTCTTTTCTTTTTTGCGTGATAAGCGATTTCACAAACAACTAGTTCACAGAAGGATCGCCTGCACCTGTATAATGTTGATGAATCTACTGTTTACTGAAATAAAAGTTTAGCGATAACCAGGGACAAATTTAGGTGTTTTATGTACATACTTCCTAGAATTGATCTAATATTATTTGCTGGCCCCATGCTCCACAAAGGTTGAACGGTGCACTTGGTTGAATATTGAGTTATTTAAGGGATCAATTCCCACTAAATCCTTTCTTTGGTGGTAATCCCATGTTCTAGAAATTCTAGATCCGCCTCTGGCGATAATCCAGCAATTCCAGTGACAAAAGTGTGCAAAGAAACATCTTCCGCTTCAGATGTGCTGACACAATGTCCATATCTTACCCGTAGCCTCGGTTGAGCAACACCATGCTCAAAAGCATTCGGCTATTACTAGTTCTGACCTTTCTCCTCGAAATTCTGCAAACGAATCAAAACTCAACAATTGTAAAAATGGACCATTATAGTAATCCAAGTAACACATTCTGAATAGAGCGAGATGAATTCAGACAATTCACATAGCAGACACCAGCTAGTCTGGGATTGATATGTGCATTGATGCCACTAAAGTAGACCAAGTAATTGAATAGGGAACATTCATCACTAGGCTAATTCCATTCAGTGTGATGTCCTCAACTCCCAACTGAGTACACCACTTGCATAAATTCCGGCAAACCGGCAGTTTGACCCATAACTGCACAGCTTCTTATGCTGTTATATTGTGTTTTTCCAGTTTCACGAAAAAGAATAAAGAGGGCTGAGGGGTGGGGAAAACCGTCAATTAGTGCTTTTGTTCCTTCTCACCAACCTCCAGCGATTGGATCAATGTTCCATTCTGGTTCCAGGGTATTGATTCAAGAAATATTTCCTACTCTACTTTGATAAAGAAGTTTCTAGAGCCTCCTCTTACCTCTTTCATGTCATCCTCATCATCAGATGGATCTAATCTCGAGTATAAGGTCTCCTCATCAATCTCCTCAACCATGTTCATATCTTCCTGTAGGATTTTCAGCAAAAGTAAATACAAATGAAAGCAAGAGGTGATTTGCAGTTGAACGATACGGAATATATATTTCCAAGAAAAAGCAGGAATATCGTACTAGATCAGACTTCAGATTCTGAAGCTTATCCTGCAACTCTGTTATATGATGCTTTAGTGCCTGGAAATATTTTCAGTAGACATCCGTAAGGTGATTATCTACAGATATCTGAGGCGTTGAATTACATCTATCTGCGAAAGAAAATGACAATAATGAACATATTACCTCACGTCTCTGAAGTTCAATTGAACGGGCCAATGCCTGCCTCTTAGTCAAAAGATTTTTGGGCCGGAATTCACTAGGACGCTGGTAATTTTTCCCACGATAGAGTATAATTGCGTAGCCTTGGATAGTCTTGTCTATAGATACCAAAAGGCCTCCACTTTCAGCCTCAAGAGTAACTGCAATGTGTTTTATTTGTGCTGTATTTCTCCTCTCCGCAATGATCTTTACTAGCTCTCGGTATTTCCAATGTAAATGTATGTTCTCTATAGTTCCATCAAAAACATCTCGCCTCCCTGAACAGAAATGTGTTAGTTATGCACTCTATCCTGGGAGAAACTATGGGATTCAACAACCCTTACCTAGAAGCAGAAAAGGTTTCATGCTAAGACCCATCTTACGAAACAGAAACCTTTCCTCAGCAGATAATATTTCCAAATCAGTTGGCAGCTCAGATGGTTCCCGATTTTCCTGCAATTTCCTTAACAAATTTTCTGCCTTTTTGATCTTGCCTTTTGCCTGCAGACACCAATCCAACAATGATGCATTTGCACAATTGCGGCTGTATTTTCACCTCTATTTACAAACACTTACATGGGCTAGCTTCTGTTCAAGATGCTTGACAAGAGAAGCATGCCTTGCTACAGCAGCATCTCTCATCATTTTCTCCCTCTCTCCAATACAAGGTTGGTTTCCCCATCGTGAAGTGGCTGCTATAGTTTCAGAAAGAGTTCCAGCAACCAATGGCCTTTTAGGAGCTTTAGTATCAGAATGAATAAGGGTTGCTGCTCTTTGCCGTGCTTGTTCTTCTTCATCCTGTAAGAAAGCACTTTTGCTCTCTGCTTCTACTAGGGCTTCCGTGACACGAGGTGGCAAGAAATCATTACCCCTGTAAAAGACAATATAATCCTTATTCCTGGAGAGTAGCGTTCCTCCGGTCAATACCTGTTGAACAACAAGGATCTATTGTTAGATTCATTAAACTTTCACTAACATTTTTTCTAAAGAAGAAAGAATGCCTGGGAATCAGGAAGCGAACTCGCGAACTCAACTGCAACTTTGACGGAACGATTATGTAGTATACACTACACCAGTACAGATTCCAAAAACAAAATCCAAGAAAATGATAACTTGCAAAAGCAGCAAACAATTTAGTGGCTGGGATATCTAAGTGCCAGAATGAGGTGCAAGTTCAAAGAAAAAGCCAAGGAACATTTAACTCTTAGTTCTTAGTATACTTCTGTCTTCTTTTCGTTCTTGCTAACACTTACTAATGCTGTGTGTACTTATCATGCAGTCTTAACTTTCTAAGAGTGTTTGTAGCGAGCTTTATCTGTTTACCTTAAGTTCTTCTGCCATTCTTTCATTGCTTGTATTTTGCACACCACGTTTTATGGCTATCTTTGCAACAGCACTTCTTCTCCATAGCTTCGCCATGGCCGCGGCTAAACCTTGCAGTTCTCTGTTCCTTCCTGAACAATGCAGACAACAGTTTGGAGGTCAAAAGAGTTCAAAGTTACCGATTTTCAAAAGAGGACAACAAAACATTATAAACCCTTTCCAAATACCTAAAGCAAAATGAGGGGGCATAATTCTCGCAGTTCTGCGCAGGTACGTCATTTCTTTGTTTTTTAGGTTAAGTTTAGCGCCATAAGGAAGACGCCGAAAAGGAGGTCTATAGCCAGGAACAACAGCAGGCAACAGATCAGCATCAACAGGCAGTGGTTCACGACCTGACCAATCTTTGAATCGCGGACCAACTTCATCTAGCAGCATGTTGAGCTCGCTTAAATCCATTATTTCTGCACCAGACAGATTACTGAAACCATTTCTCGGTCTTTCAGTAGCTTCATTTAAGGATTTGACTCCAAAGCTTTGACCGTTATCATTCTTTGAAGACTCTGATTCGTCAATATCGTCGTTCCTTGTCGTAAAAGATTGTACACAAGGAAGCTTGTATGATATTCCTCTGTATAACACTATGGAACTGCCTGATCTCCAGATCACTAATCCTCCAGTTCTATGCTAACAATGTTCAAAGTATGATACACATAAGAATTCACAATATTACAATCTAAAACTGGAAAAATGTAGTCCCTCCGTCCCATTTTATGTGGCGGCATTTGACTCGGCACGGAGTTTAAGAAAGAAAGGAAGACTTTTGAAACTTGTGGTCTAAAGAAAATCTTAGATTATTGTGCGGCTGTAAAACAATTCATTAAGGGAAAAGTAGAAATTCTAAAGATAAATTGTTTCTAAATAATGAAAGATGACATTCTTTTTTTGAAAAGGAAAGAGTGCCACATAGATTGGGACGGAGGGACTAACTGTGTGGATAGACAAAATATTAGAACCAAAAACTTCAAAGTTGAACATATTGGACGCATATCTCGAGAAGAAAACTTCAAAGCCAAACTTATAAATGATTCAAGATATTATCTGAAGAAATTTAAAGAACAAAAAAGATTTATGTACAGAGTTAAATCAGCTGACAACAATCTATGTGCCATTTGCCAATACAAGAAATGAAACATAAATGTATGTACAAGACATCTATCTAAACTTAACAAGAACCAACCTCTAGAATCTCATGAGTCCTCTTCATATTATGTGAAGGAGGACCTTCAAATCTCAATTTAACAATCTCATCCATTTTCCACTTCTCGTGAATTGAATCAACAAGTTCCTGTGTTACACCAGCTGATCCAACCTTTATTCTCTCCACCATCCTCAATGCTGCATTCCTTAGCCTCTTCAGTTGAGGCTCAGGTATCATTTTCTCTGCCATTTCTGCATTACTTTTTCTCAGCTTGTCTCCGCCCACGGGTCCCACTTCTCTCTCACCTTGCCATGGCAATTTAACTGAATTTTTAGAGTAACTCTCAGTAAAGGAACTACCTTTATTGTCTTGAACCTCATATCTATGAGAAAACTTTGTTTCCCTTGATTCCAATTTGATATCTTTTTCATCTTTTCCTGATTCAACATTCATATTATTTCCACAATTACTAGCCTCAAAAGAATCAAACTGAGGATTTTTGGGTTGATTTCCATGAACCCAAGGAGCTAAATTTACCTTAAATTTTGAACCAGAATTCACTGACTCATTTCCTACTGGATTTTCTTCGGCTTTTGCCACAGAAAACTGGAGGTCTTGTTCTGCAACTTCTTCTATTAATACAGAATTTAGTTCTTGCCAAGGGAATTTTTCCCTTAATGAAGTGGTTTTAACAGACCATTTATCTTGAACTTGTTCAAGAAAACTTGGTCTGGGTTTTTGCTTCTTTTTTGTCTGATTGGTTTGATTTTCTTTATCTGAATGAATTGTTTGGGAAGAACAGTAAATTCTGATACTTTTAGCTCTAAAGTTTTGCAAAGAGTGAATTTTGGGTAATGGAATGGGAAATTGAAGTGGTTTTGAAGAAGGGTAAGTGAAAGTAGGAGAAATATAATCAAACGATAAATGTGTAGAGGCCATAGCGGCCATGAACAACTAACTGTATCTTCGTCAATTCTTATCGCCAAATCGCCATAGCTTGAACAAAGAGAAAGATAATGGGCCAGCCTAGATATTACTCCGGCGAGAAATTCAAAAATAGCCAGATTTAGTAGTGATCCTTCAAAAATAGCCACACTTGTTAAAGTAATCAAAATTTAGCCATTTTTTATATTAAGATAAATTTGAACGAAAACACTATTCAAAATCTGAAAAATACTCCAGCATAATATACTGGAAATCCAGCATAAATATATTGGAACTCCAGTAGTTCCAATATAATATACTGGTCCAACATAATATGCTCGAAGTTCATACACAAGTGCTCCAATATCCAGTATATTATGTTGTAACTCTCCGCGTGTTGGAGTTCTAGCATAATATGCTGGAAGCTCATACAAACGTGCACCGATCTCCAGTATATTATGCTGGAACTTTTTCAGCAAAATAGTGGCTATTTTTCAATGACTTTGCAGACGCTGACCATTTTTGAATGACCAGTCCAAAAACTGGTTAGCCTGTGCTATATTTATGTTAATTGGGCTGTAGATATTCTAAAGGGAAATTTTCACAAAGCACCATTATTTAGTGGTTATTAGCTAGTTGTAGCTACCATTTACTATATTACTTCCTATAACTATGTTTTCAGATTTTTTAGAGTGTATTCGATGTATTTAAGCTACTGTATTCATGAATACAGTAGAATTTCTAGGCGTGAAATAGGAGATTACAGCTAGACATTTTTTTGTATTCGACTGTATTCACAGCGTGAAACAGGGGATTACAACTGCTTTTAAACGAAAAGTGAATCAATTAACATAATAGACTCCTAATATAACTCAACAAACTCAATTATAACACACAAATTTTGTATTTCTAGTTATAAAAAAGATTCTCAATCGAAAAATACCCCAAAAATATTGCAATCTTCAGAGAAATTATATAATTACATTGAATATAGTTAAATACATAAAAATACATTGAATATATGAAGTATAGTAGGTCATATATAGTGCAAAAATATATGAATACATACTGCAAATACATTTGAATACATATATACATCTGAATACATAAATTATATTAATTAAAAAAATTATATGAATACATTCATGGAATATAACGAGACGGTGGATATAATGAAATACATGGAATACATCGAGATACACTGAAATACAATGAAAAAAAAGACAATGAATACAATGAAATACATGAAAATACGACATATATTGAAATACTCTTAAAAAAAAGGTAACAGAATCTTCAAGTTGCTCAGCCCCAAAATCCATCGTCGTTGTTCAAAAACAACCCTAAATATCGTCTTGTCAAGAGGCCACGATTCTGATTCGACAATACCATCAAGTGGAATATGGCAAAAATGAGGACGCGAAAAACCGAACTCGGCATCGAAAGTGTCGGCGGCTGCGTCGAGGCCGGAGAGAAAACCCTCGTTCTGGAAACTTCCAAAAGCGCTACCGATCTGAGAAGAATCTAGAAGGAAGCTGTATTAGGTTTTATGAAATCGTTGTCCCTGTTGCTACTCGCCATTACTGAGTGGACTGAGGAAGTATTAATGGTGTGTTTCAACTTTTAACTTTGACCTTTGGGATACTGAAATGGACTCGTAATAAATTGATTACACCATCTACACTGATGAGAGAGAATAGTTTGTGTACATGGAGAAAATTGGCGTTGAGAGAGAGGGTGGAGAAAAATCTGAAGAATGAGAGAGAAAAATAATACAAAGCGTATTTTATGGCTTAAGGGTAGGAGTGACCATAAATAGATGTTTGGTTATAAAAATCAAAAGGTAGCTATGGAATATAATTTTTTAAAATGGTATTTATTTAAAATAAATAAGGTATCAACCTTTGCTATAAGAGGTAAAAACTCCTACTCTAAATGACCAAATGAGGCCCAAAATGCAGCCCGTCAGAAGCCTTTGTTTCACAAGTAGATGGGTCAAAAATGGGTATCTTACATAAATGTTTCAAATAAGTACCGACTTACCAACCTCTAGCCATTAATCATAGACTTACCAAAACTAGCCACACATATAAAATAGAAAACCCAAATAAATAAGATTCTTTCCATCCAAGAATCACACGCGAAGATCTTTCATATTTTTAGTCATGATCCAACATTAGATGCAAGACGGGAAATAAATTTCATTTGTGAAGTAGAAAATAAGGTGATGAAAATATATATACAAGATTCCAAAAAATTAAGCAAAAAAGGACCCTTTTCAATGGGTATGGTTGAAATTCATTGAAAACATATAGATGAGTCAATATACAAATTTGAGGAAGATTATATGTGATTTAGACTGATTTGTTATCAAAACTCGTAGTTAAAATCAAGTTCAAAAAATTCTTCAGCGACACATGTATCACGCATGTATCTCACAAACAAGTATACATGTGATACACATTTTATAAAAATATGTTACATATGTGATACATGAATGATACACATACCATTTTTCTTCATGTTCATCTTCTACTTCGAATTTTCAATTCTACTTATAATTATAAACAGTTATATATAATCTATACGTGTCGGATACGAAAAATTAACAACGAATCTGACCAGCTATTTGTGTAAATGAATCGACAGTATTGTCATATAATAAACTTAATTTCTCTATTTATGTGGTGACATAAAAAGTTGTATATTGTAAAAGATAAAGAGCTTGATGTCCCTATACAGAGGCATAGACAGTATTTAAAGTTTATTGGTTTGAAATTCTACGGAACCGAGGGTCTATTGGAAACAACCTCACTATCCTCACAAGGTAGGGGTAAGGTTTACGTACAAACTATCCTCCCCAAATCTCACAGCGTGGGATCTGGGTATGTTGTTATTGTTGATTCTAAATTCTAGTCATTTTAAGTTATTTTTTTGAAATTGGTAACATTTTGTATAAATAGAAATATGGCTATACTAATTTAGTATAGCCATCCACAATTACAAAAAGGGAGTGCAAAAAGAGACAACTAAGTCTCTGTAAAGCTCATAGGAGATCTAAAACATCAAAGATACATTCACTTTCTTCTAAGCACTCCTGTTTACACAAAAAATAAAAGAGCATAAGGCAGCTCATTTTTAACTTTTGTATTGTACTATGTGTATCTTCAAAACATCTTAGATTTCTTTCTTTCCAAATTGTCCACCATATACATGCAGGGACAATCTTCCATCTCTCCTCCTAGCCATACTGCATTCCATCTCTTTTCCAACTTGTTAGAACTTCCCTGATTCTCCCTGGCATAACCCAATGAATCCCCCTCAGGTTGATGAACATCTTCCAAATTTGGTTTCTGACACTGCAGTGCAAACAAAAATGGTTGATTGTCTCCTCCTGAGTTTTACATAAGTAGCATCTGGACCCCAACTGATATCCTCTCTTAGTTAGATTATCTTGGGTTAGGACAACTTCTCTTGCTAGCATCCAAACAAAACATGCCACTTTGTATGGTATTTTAACTTTCCAGATCATTTTCCAATGCCAACAACCAATCTGATTATTAGAATGGTTGTACTCCTTGTAAGCAGATCTTACAGAGAAGATTCCTTCTTTCCCCCTTGCCAGGACATCCTATCTTCATTATTGGTGGTCCCTCTAAACTGTTCTAGAGTTTTATAGAATTCTGTCAACCTCTCTATTTCCCAGTCATATAGAAGTCTTTTATATGTAAGGTTCCATCCTTGACCTGTCCAAAGTTCTCCAATCGCAGCTTTTTGTTGTTGATTTAGATTGTAGATGTCCGGGAATAGTTGCTTTAATGTTCTTTGTCCAAGCCATTTATCTTCCCAAAATGATGTTTTCATTCCATTTCCCACTCTGAGACTGGAGTTGTTTCTGAACATTGGCCATAGGTTTCTGATAGACCTCCACAAGCTCACCCCATAGGGAGTACATACTGTTTTTGTTGTCCAAACACCTTCCATCCCATACCTTGCCTGAATTACCTTCTTCCACAAAGATTGCTCTGTTGTAGCAAACCTCCATAACCACTTCATCACCAATGCCTGGTTCTGATTTTTCAAATTTCTGATCCCCATTCCCCCTTCTTTCTTGATGGTCATAGTTACATCGCACCTGACAAAATGAAGCTTACTCTTTTCATTGGTACCTTGCCATAGAAAATTTCTTCTCAGTGCATCTATTCTTTTAACTACACTGATCGGAACTGGAAATAAGGACATCATGTAAGTTGGCATGGCATCCAATACACTATTGATGAGGGTTAGTCTGCCTCCCAAGGATAGGTATTTACTCTTCCAGCTAACCAGTTTCTTTTCACATTTCTCAATTACTCCATTCCAAATTGCTTTTGATTTGATTTTTGCTCCAAGTGGCATTCCCAGATACACTGTTGGTAGGGCTCCTATTTCCTCCCAGTATTCTGACCAAATTATGTATCTCCATTACCTCATTAACTGGATAAATGTAACTTTTATTCCAGTTAATGTGTAGACCAGACATAGCTTCAAAAAAATTAAATATCATTCTCAAAAAGAGAAACTGTTCCCTGATAGCATCACAAAACACCAAAGTATCATCTACATATTGTAATTGGGTGATTTCCAAGTTGGTTGACTCCCTAGAATTTACCTTGAACCCCCTGATCCTATTATTTTCTTTGGCAGTTCTAAATAGCTTGTTTAGGCCTTCCACAGCTAGAATGAACAGGAAAGGGGAGAGTGGGTCTCCTTGTCTCAAGCCTCTTTGAGAGGAAAAGAACCCAACAGGTGACCCATTTACTAAGAAAGAAAACTTGACAATACTAATGCATAATTTGATCCAGCTAATCCATCTTTCATCAAAGCCCATCTTCAAAAGTATTCCCAACAAAAACTTCCAGTTAAGGTGATCATATGCCTTTTCTATATCCAGCTTGCACAGTATACCAGGTTCTTTGCTCTTCATTGTAGCATCTACACTCTCATTTGCAATGAGAATAACATCCATTATTTGCTTACCTTTGATGAAGGCCATCTGTTGATTGTCCACCAGTTTGCCCATTACTTTCTTGTTTCTCTCTGTTAGGATTTTTGACATTATTTTGTGTACACTACCTATCAAACTGATTGTTCTAAAATCTTTCAGTTCTTTAGCTCCAACTTTCCTAGGAACCAAAACCACCAAGGTAGCATTGAAGCTTTGTTCAAAAAACCCAGTAACTTGAAAATACTGGACTGCAGCTATCACCTCTTAACTGATCACCTCCCAACATTGAATGTAGAAAGCCATAGTATATCCATCTAGGCCAGGTGCTTTGTCCCCTGCATATGCTTTGACATTCTCCCAGATTTCCTGGGGTTCAAACGACCTCAATAACATTTTATTATCCTCTAGGCTGATAGTTGGGCAGTCCCTTAGGTTGCATTGTGGTCTCCACTCCTCAGCTTCTGTGTATAAGTTTTGGTAGAAAGAGATTATCTCCCTCTTGATATCTTCAGGATCCTCCGCAGTCTCCCCATTGACTTGTAGCTTGTCAATGTTGTTATATCTTTTATGGGCATTTGCAGTTCTATGAAAGAACTTAGTATTTTTGTCACCTTCTTTCAACCATAAGGCCCTGGACCTTTGTCTCCAAGCTATCTCCTCCTTTCGAGCATTTTCCTCAAATTCTAGCAGTAGAGAAGTTTTGCTGTGTGACTCTTCCTCATTCAAGCTCCTCAGTTCTTGTATCTCCTCAATTTCAGCTAGTTGATCTAGTATATGCTGTTTCTGTATCTTCAGATTGCCTTGAGTTGTCTTGCTCCATTCTTTGAGTTTTTCCTTCAAAGCTTTCAACTTGAAAGCCAAAATGTAATCAGGTCTGCCAGTACATGAAATGGACTCCCACCATGTTTTGATTATCCTTGAATCCTTCAGTCAGCAGCCACCAATTCTCGAATTTGAAAAAAGATTTCAGTGGTTACCACTTCCCACATTGAAGCATCACTAGTGAATGGTCGGAGGTGACCCTGTGAAGGATTGACTGTTTGATGTTTCTAAATCCTTCATCCCATTCCTCAGAGACTAGAAATCTGTCCAGTCTAGCAGCAATGTTGAGATTTGTTCCTTTCTTCCATGTGAACCTATCTCCTATTAGTTGCAAATCGACTAAACCCGTATCCTCAATGAAGTCTGAGAAATCTGCCATTGATCTGGTGTATCTAACACAATTCTTCTTCTCATAGGGATACCTAACAATGTTGAAGTCCCCACACATTACTGAAGGCCTAGTGAATAATCCCCTAGCAGCACCTATCTCCCACCATACTTCTTCTCTTTCAACCCTATCATTAGGAGCATATATACTAGATAGATGCCAAACGAATTCTCGTGTTTTGCCACTGAACTTACATGTGATAGAGTATCTACCCACACTACTGACTTCCCCTTCCCATATCCTACTGTCCCATATTATGAGAATACCCTCTCTAGTTCCACTTGCTTCCAACTGGGCATATTTTACCCATCTATTTGCCCATAATTCTCTAACTATCTCCCTAATTTTCCCTTCTAACTTAGTTTCTTGAAAGCAATAGACTTATGCCTTCCAGCTACGCACCATATTTTTTATCAACTCCCTCTTCCTACCTCTGTTAAGTCCCCTAACATTCCAAGAGACTATTTTAATCATCATTGACTATCGATAACAATATACCTTCCCCTGCTTCTTGTCCCGTTGCTTTTGAAACTGCACCCAAGATCTAGGTTTTTCAACTCCTTGCTTCCTTTCTTCTTAGGTGTGACAGTCTCCATCATTAATGTTGTTGACTCTATTGAATTCCTCCTCTTGCCATCAATTTTGATGAATAATTGGAATGCTTCATTTTCACACCCTTTGAATTCCACCCCAAACTCTTTGCTCAACCTAATGATATTTTGGTGCACCCAGATTGATGCCTCAAACTCTGGATCCTCTTCTTCTTCGTTATCTAGAGAATTTAAGGGAAGAACTTCTTCGATTTCCCACTCTCCAATTGTTCTCTCCTCTTCTGGCTACATGTGTTCCTTTTGCTGCATGTCTGTAGTTGATTGTTCCTTGTTTTTTATCATTACCAAGGCCTTTTCCTTGTTCTCTTCGATCTGAGCTTCCTCCTCGAGTGTATCATCAGAATTGTCGACCACAGTGGTCTTCTCTGTTATCTTCGACTTTTTTCCAAAGGGAGGTTCATTGTATTGGCATGTACCTCTATTAGAATGGGGTCTCTTAAATCCTCGACCTGGGATGGGAGTTTTGGGCCTTTATTACAGAGGATTATAGACTGGTCTAGAAATCTTGGGCCCAGGGTAGGGCCCAAATCAATAGAAATTGAACTTGGTCCTTTGTCACGTGTGACTAGCACACGTACATATTTTTAAAACCCTCCCCACTTTTCGATGTGCCCACGTGACCATAGTTAGGTGGAGTCGTTACAATCTCCTTCCCCAGGAGGATACTACTATAGACCATCAGTTCTTTTCCCCGATTATTATCCTGCAGTCCTTGTCCTTCATCATCTTCCTTCCTTGGAATTCTCGACGCTAGCGTCGCTGTTACAGTCGTCGAAATTTCACACCAGATGGGAATCTTGTATAAAAATCCGTCACTTTCCATCTGTATCTCTCTCGGCACCCTACTCCCATCTCCCTTCACTTTTATTCTTGCCCATCGGAGATGATTTTTGAGGGTTGTTTCCTCCTTTGTTTCTAACCATCTCCATATTGGTCTCCTATGGTTCTGAAAACTTTATCTGACCAAAGATTCATAGGTAAGCCCAACAGTCTAACCCATACCCTGTCTCGTTTCACCTTTTCCGGCCAGCAACCAGTGGTAGTTTTCCACCAGTCAAGGCTTACTTTGGTCTTCTTCCACCGCCATTCTCCCCTGAGCACATGTTCTGCCTCCTTTCTTGTGGGAAATTCGAACAAGAATTGGGAATCATTCATCTCATGTACGTTTATGCTGATGGTGGAAGTCTATGTGTTGTTTGCCCACCTTCTGATATCGTTCATAGTAGGAGATTCCTTCATGGAAATCATCACCTTGCCAATGATGCATCTACTCAGCACATCCTTCTCTGATAATTCTGAACCACTTGGGACCATAATTTTGGAGCTGTTGATTTTTATTGGGGATGATTTCGTGCCTTCAGTAGACCATCTATTAGTTCTGACCGCTTCAGTGTATGAGGACTCCTTCTTCGATATTCTCATAGTCTGGGGCTTCTTCTCTTTCTCTGAGGTGTTAATAAGTCTTATGATTTTGCTAGTTCTGTCTCCCCACCCAGCATTTAATGAGATTTCCGGTGTAATAATGATAGACATGCTTTCCCCTTGTACATCAATAAAACTGATGTACCTACTATAATTATTGAATTTAAGGTTGCAAAAGTATTCTGTATAATGGTCTTTTATGCTCCATCTTCTTATTGCCCTGCTATATTCCTTTGATGCCACCTTAAAAATCTCTGTCACCCATTTCATGATTTCAATGCTGACATTAGCAGTTCTCATCAATTTTCTGCTATGTTCAACCCATTCAAACCAAGTTTCAGACTTAGAGCTAATTTTTGTGGTATCAAAAGACTTAAGGCCAGCATTATAATAGATTTTGTTACCGTCCATAATCAGCCGATAGACTTAACTGATTTGAAAGTTTAGAATTTGAGAAGGAAGGAATATGGAGGAATGGAATTCGGTGGAGGTACCCACCGGAGGAGGTGGCTCTACCCTCCTAGGAAGTAGGAGAGAGAGTATCATGGGAAATGTGTCCGGGAGAATTTTTTTTGTATGTGTTGACATTTTAATAGCTCATGTACTCAGTGACATCCGATTTTTTGGGAATATTGTATTTGAATCGCAGTATTTCTTATCGACTATTTATGAGAGTTAATACTGTTAAACCTGTTTCATCTTATTTTTAATTTAAAAATACGTAGTTATTTATAGTTGTCAGCTTGTCTAGTACTGTGATAGACGCCATCACGACATGTTGAGTTTTGGGTCATGACAATATGCTTATCTTCACTTGAAGCAAGCTGAACTCATAGAATGTTGAATGTTTTCTTGCTCACATATTTTTTTTTAGCTGTTCATTTGATACTATAAGTATGAACTTATCCAGCTAACATTGACCAATTATATTATCATTGATTTGGAACTAGGGGCAGTGCTTGCCAGAGATCACTTTCAAAAATCATGTTTCTTGGCCAAATGATTCAAGGACGTCCAGTAGATCTCTAAATATTATGACAAATGTTTCGATTGTTTAATGATTTTATCCCAGATTATTGATTGTACTTTTCTTGTGGATTAATAGTATCATCACTTTGCTTTCATATTTATATGATAGTTATCTCATTTATTTAAAGAGGAATGTCAATGTTCGTACGACTCTAGGTTAGGTTAATTCGTATTGCCACACCACTTAATGATATTGCGAAGGTTATCATACCTCATGATTTTGCAAGTAAAACACGATATTGGAATATTTTTCAGTTCTTTTAAGTTCATCCAAAAAGAATAATTTTACTTTGTCAGAATCATCTTTTGGCAATATGGTTTTGAAAACTTATTCCTGATCAAGGTTTAGCTTGTACATTAAATTTTTTCATATGTACTTTAATTTTATGAATTTTCCTCAATTATTTCTTTGTTCTGGCGAAACATAATCATCTAGTCTCTGATCAAGTTTAAGTATTTCATATTTTCTACACTATTGCTCGTACTCTCTAATAAATGCTTAAGAGGCGGGGAGAGGTGATTAGGCAAGGCATGACGCAACTTCAGCTTACCGAGACATGACCCTTGATAGGAAGATATGAAGGTCGAGGATTATGGTAGTAGAGTAGGTAGTCTAGAGTGTTCATAACAGTAGTATTGGCACGCAGTCACGTTTTCTGTTGGTAGTAGGTTTTTATGACTAACTGTTATTTTTTTTCATTGTTGATCACCTTACTGTCTTGTTATTTTTATTCTGCTTTTATATGGCTTTTTAGTACTGTCCATTCTTGTCTATATTTTCATTAATATGTTGTTTATGCTTTCCTGAGCCGAGAGTCTATTGGAATAGGCTCTCTATCTTCACAAGGTAGCGATAATATATGCGTGCACACTACCTTGTTGTTGTCCCTTTTCAATACAGTAAGTACCGATATTACATCAGAATTATATATTTTTTTTAATAAATAATATAATAAAGTTAATTTTTGAATTTAAATGCTTTACCTGATTGTTGATTCAATTCGAAATTTTAAGGTTTTATTACAATATTAAAATAATCTTTCAAGATTTTATAAAGAAAAACTAATAATGAATATTTCAATCTTTCTGAACGGTCTTGATTAATCTAATAATCATTTTATAATTTCAATCCTTTTCTTTTATTTCTATAAAATCAATTAACTTTTGGTAATTTTATAACTAAAAATTGTTTAAGAGTAGTTGGTACATGTCGGTTTTCCATTCATTCATTTTTTTCTCTCTTTTTTTATTTAGTGTGCTTACTAACAATCTCATATTCTCTTGATAAATTCACTGATTATTTTCTAAACATCTCCAGACTCTACAATATCCAAAAAAGCAAGATATATCTAGAGGAGAGTTTACCTCTAATTTTTCCCCCATTTATTAAAAGAAAATAGGTAAAAAAAAAAAAACTATTAGCCTTTTAAATCTAACACGACAACGTGAACGTTTTGAAGTTGCCATGTTATTAGTGTAATTAAAAGCCTTAATTATTGAGTAACATCTGAAATATTATTCGACATGGAATAAATTTTAATGCAATAAAATATCTATTATAAATTTCATTATAATTCTTTAAGAACTCTATTATTAGTTAACTTTAAAGCTTTAAATATGATTATTCTATCCAATACAAAACTATTTATAAAAAAATATAGCTTATGAAGAATATAAAATTAGTTCGTTACAATATTGACGTGATAGGGATAATAACTTATTTTTAGTTCACTATATTTTTTTGATTATTTTATTATTTCAGTTAGCAGATTATTCTTTGCTTTGTCAAAAAGAAAATAAAAGTAAGAAAACAAGAAATAAACTTTATAAGAAAAACTCCCAAAAGAGCCAACTCACGGCCAACATAAATTTCCAATAATAATTCTATTTCATCCGGAAGTAGTACTTTGTTATAATTTTATTTATATTAGTTTCAGGGTACGGGTACGCGCGTTGCGCGTATACCCTATATCAACAACTATAAGTTTTTTTAAAAATATAATATTAAAAATATATTTGAAATTCTACAATAACAATTACAGAAAAAATTTAAGTTTCTGAAATGGTGAATATTAAACCCAACAAAAGTACTCGGATTAGAAGCGATGAAGCTGATCGATAAAGCAAAAGATGTAATATTAACAGACGAGGGTATTTGGTATGACGAAATATGTTTTTAGAAAAATATTTTCTAAAAAATAAGTTATTTTCTGGAAACCAAATACCATTAAAAAAAAATTGAAGTAGTATGTTTTTATCAAAAGAGGTAAAATAACTTCCCTCACTTATGTCTTATATACTTAGTTTGATTATTATAATGCAAGTGTATGTAGTTTTCACCTTTTAGATATATATATATATATATATATATATATATATATATATATATATATATAT
>ML326368.1:0-16933 GCA_005239505.1 Nicotiana paniculata | reverse complement strand
TATATATATATATGATCTTTGTATGATTATTTTCATGCATTTGTTCACGTGAAGGAAAAAGATATCAAAATAATCATTAGTGTTAAATAGTAAAGGAATGCAAATATACAAAAGATTTTTTTTTTTAAAAAGTACATGAAGAAGTTACAAGTTCTAGAACGACATGTCCAACTCTCATGATTTTTACGGTAACGGTCGGATCAAGCACCTTGGTTAATAATATGTGTATATCGTTATCAATTATCAAATAATTCTTACTTTTGTAATTATAAAGCACAAGAAGATGTTTATAGGTGGAACAAAACATAGGAGCGGACCGGAGTTCTTTATTTATTGAATTAGCTAAATAAATTTAACAATCATCATTTTACTTGTACTTTTATCATTACCTTTTATTTTCTCTGTCTCAAATACATTCTTAAAAAGTATAGTAATTTTTATGCCTTTTTAAAAAAAAAAATACATTCATTGAGTTGTTTATATTAAAAGCACGAAGGCTCTTAGCAGAATATCGTTCGTCTTTTTTACAGTTTAAAAATAGAATTTACATTGGATAAAATAGTAATTTAGTTATTTTCCTAATATGTATGAATACTCATTTCATTATTTTCCTAATAATCATCAAGTTTATTGAAAGAATAATGGTTGTTGAACTCTACCTGAGTAATTTGCTACTGTTTGCTTATATTTGTTTCCTTTCTGATTGAGTTGTGTACTTAAATATTAAATATGCTTAAGAGAAGTCTATTCTGTTAGCATTGTCATGCCTGGAGAAAACTCGTGAAACTTAAAAATATTATATGCATGTTTATTTTGTTGCAGTCCAATAAACTGTCATTAATTCAGAGGTATTGGCACATATTTTGATTCATTTAGCTAACTTTATATAACACGCATATTTTCTTGGAACATATTTTCTCAAAGTGTCTCCAATCAATTTCTCGAAATAAACTTGACCCAGACGCACGTATCGAAGAAATAGTATAGTATAAAACAATGAATAAGAAATTATAAGAACTCCTTATGTCCTTTAGAATAAAGCAACGTAACTCACTCTGTTTACTGCTAAAATTTCACGTACCTATATTTTATATTCTTTCTCAAATATTGATTGTACTTATATTGTTGTAATATAGACCTTACCAGATGCTAAATGTAAGAACCTTCTCAATTAAGTAGAACGTTAATAGATACTCCGTCAATTATAAAAGCCTTATTCACGTTGAAATATTTTTTCAATTGGCTTTTCTGCGAGCGTCAATCTGAATGCCACCTGACATACAAAGGAAGCGGTGAAGGGATTTCATGGCCATGTTTCTTGTTTTTATTATGTTGAATATTACTACAATCTGTTTCTTAAGGCGTCTTCAGTCTCTCCACCACACTGATCCACAATTTGGACTCGGTGCTATGGCCCGCCTAACAACCCCACTTGCCCACTTCCTTGAAAATTGAATTCCCACTGTTCAGTTTCACTCAACTTGTGCACCCAAACAAACTTAAATGACTTATAACTGCTCATATTCCAATCATTTAAATAATTATTAATCTTTTATTTGATATACTTTTTCAACTTAATTAATACAAGTATAGTTATAGAATTAGTTATACACTTTATTTCATAGTATTATTTTATATATGCATAAACATGATTAAAGATAAAATTGTCCCTGAAATCCCTAAAACCTAAAAGATGTGGAGGGTATTAAACATCGTATATTATATTTAATACTCCACATCGAACTCCATATTTAATTAATTATACACCCTGCCTGCCTGCCAAACAACGCCTCAGCATATTCATGTAGCTTCTCCGTGCTAAAGTAGATTCATTGAACCAATAGCACCATCCACGCCAGTGACGTCACGAGTGACCATTTAAATCAACAACACAACGCAAATAGCTGACTTAGCTTGTTGACAAAAGCAAAAATACAAATAAATTAACTCTAGGAATAATGTAAAATTAGAAATTGAAGATGATCAAAATACTAGAAACGTTATCTTATCAACCACATATCTACCACCAAAGAATGTGGTGCAGTGGATGAGACTGTTCTTCCCTTAACCAAAGGTCTCGAGTTCGAGCCCTGGGTATGAAAAAATCCTTGGTAGGGAGCGTTTCCCCCCCTCCCCGAATAAGGTCATACGCGGCACAAATCCGGATATAATCGGACTCCAATGTAAGTACCGGACACCGAGTGGGAAATCAAAAAAAAAAAAATCAACCACATATCTACACATGAGGCAAAGCTGATAAAAGTAATCAAAAGGAGTATGTACAAATGAAACTGCCAGTACTATTTAATGGTTGTTAGGTTCTTAGATACAAGTTAAGAGAATCAAGCGTTAAGAAGCAATTAAGAAGAAGAGATCGAGCAGTAAGCAGTAACAGAAAAGCTGAGTTGGCAGCTGATGTGGCAAAAATTAGTTACCAGAATTACAGTTGGTTAGAGTTAGTTACAAGTTGTTAGTCAATAACTGCTTGTAAAATCTTCAGCTGGGCATAATATAGTTGAATTACATGTAATTGAGGATCATTTTTGAAGATAATACAATTCTATTCTTTCTAATTTCTTCTTCTTTGAGCTATCTTCTCGCTTCTGCCTGACATTGCCATCCCCTTCTTCGAGCTCTAAGCTCCTAGATTGACTATTTCCTCTGAATTCTGTTACATTGTATTATTTGGTGTCAGAGCTTCCTGTCCTTGACATCTTCGATCATGACTCACATAAAAAATTCAGAGAAATCTGTTGAAGAAATGGAGGACAAATTGACAGCTATTCACGATCAATTGCAAAACTTGATGGATGCAATGATGATTATAAATGAGCATAATGTACAAACTGACAACGAATTACTGGAATTGAAAGAAACCATGGGAGCTATGAATCAAAAAGGGAAGGAAAAAGAACCAGTTACGACAGAATCTGCTACTGGTCGAGCTGGTTCAATGGAGATCAGCAAGAAGGAAGAATCAGAGAAGTTCATCGAGGTGTAACTTCTAATGATAATTTTTTTACTCGATACTCTAAGCTAGAATTTCCTCGATTTTTTGGTCATGATTTGAAGACTTGGTTGGACAAAGTCGACCAATTCTATGGATAAAGTAACTTTTGATCAGAGGGTTAATGTGGCTTCTATTCATTTTGATGAAGAAGCAAGCTTGGCATATGTCATATGTGAAATCTAGGGATTCAATTTTAGTACTTACCTAGACTAAATATGTGCTAGCCTTGAATGAAAGGTTTAGGGAAGGGTTTGAAAATCATATGGAAGCCTTAAAGAATTTGCAGCAGATAGGTAGTGTTAAAGACTATCAAGCTGAATTTGATAGATTGTTGACTGTGGTTAATCTGTCTAATGAAAATATAATTAGTTGCTTCTTAGGTGGCCTTAAGCCAGAATTGAACAAAGTTGTGAGAATTAAGTCACCTAGAACACTGCTACAAGCCTATAGAATTGCGAGGTTGCAGGAAGAAGTATTTAAGGATCAAGCCAACCCTGGGGTCTCAAGCCTAACATGAGAACAAACACTGCCATACTACCTACCCCTAATCATAATAGAATTCATTATAACCAAAAGAACCCATTACCAAACTCCACTAACAAAATGCCTTTTGAACGTACTCTTAATAAGAACACTAGGATTCCTGGCAGGAGATTGAGTGCAGCTGAAATGGATGAGAAGAGATCAAAAGGATTGTTTTCTGTGATGGTATGTACCATGCCACAATTGCAGAGGTAACAAACAATTGTACTTGGTAGAGTTGACAGAAGATAAAGGAGTGGAAGTAAAGGAACATGAAGATCTGACACAAGAATTATTGGCAAACTCAAATGAGTTCATGGCCATATCATTACAAGCATTTACAGGTGTAGCAGGTTATCAGACTATTAGAGTTACATGCTACCATGAAAACAGACCATTACAAGTGTTGATAGACATTGGGAGTACTCACAATTTTATTGATGAGGAAGTAGCTTCAAGGCTAGGCTGCAAAGCTTGCTCTATTCAAAAAAAATCTGTCAGTTAGCTGATGGCAGAAGAGTACAGACTGCTTCAGTCTGACTTCTTACTCTTACCATTGGGAAATATAGATATTGTGCTAGGTATGAAATGGTTGAATACTTTGGGGAGGATATTATTTGATTTCAGAAAGAGAACCATTGAATTTATGTATCAAGGAAAGAGGCATGTACTTAGGGGTGCAAATGATCAACTCAAGTCTGCTAAAGCTAAGAGTTTGATAAGAAAATAAGGAGCAGATGCACAATTCTTTATGATGTCTTTAGTAACCAGTGAGGATGAAGACGTTCACTGCCAGTATACAAGCTATACCAGGTGCTGATCATTTGCCAGATTTAGCAGCACATAAAATAATATGCATGTATTTTTCGAATTATCCACTACTTTACCTCCTCACAGGGGTTCTTATGATCATAGGATTCCGCTAAAAGAAGCTTTTAATCCTATTAATAAAAGACCTTACAAATACCCTGGAAATCTAGTACAGGAAATGTTAGACCAACCAGCCCCTATGAATCTCCTGTAGTGTTAGTGGGAAAGAAAGATGGTAGTTGGAGACTTTGTGTAGATTATAGAAGTCTAAATCAAATGACTATCAAAGATAAATTTTTTATTCCCATTATTGAAGACCTACTTGATGAATTAAGTGGTGCGGAAATCTTTTCCAAAATAGATCTTAGAGTTGGTTATCATCAGCTAAGAATGGTTGAAGGAGATATTCAAAAAACTGCATTCAGAACTCATGAGGGACATTATGAATTTATGGTAATGCCCTTTGGGATAACCAATGCACCCTCATCATTTCAGAGTTTGATGAATGCTGTTTTTAAACCATTATTGAGGAAATCAGTATTGGTATTCTTTGATGATATTCTGATCTATAACAAGAGTGTGACTGCTCATATGGATCATGTAAAGGTTGTGTTTGACTTGATGAAGCAACATCAACTGTATGCCAAGATGTCAAAGTATGCATTTGGAGTGGCTAAGGTCGAATACCTTGGCCATTTTATCAGTTTTGAGGGTGTATCTACAGATCCAAGAAAAATTACTGCTGTAAAATAATGGCCTACACCTGTGAATATCGAACAACTAAGGGGATTCCTAGGTCTGCAGGCTATTATAGAAGATTTATTTAAGGATTTAGAACAATATGCAGACCACTTCATGATCTATTGAAGAAGGATAGCTTTGTGTGGACTGATGAAGCTATAGCTTTCAACAACTTGAAGCACGCTTTGATCTCTGCCCTTGTGTTAGCTATGCCAGACTATTCTAAGCCTTTTACAGTGGAGACATATGCTAGTGGCAAAGGCATTGGAGTTGTGTTGATGCAACAAGGGCTTCCTATTGCTTACATAAGCAAATCCTTAGCTCCCAGATATCAAATTCTGTCATTTTATGACAGAGAGTTACTTGCTCTTATCTTTGCTGTTACTAAATAGTCTCATTACTTATTAGGCAATTATTTTATTGTTAAGACAGATCAGAAAGCATTAAAGAATTTATTGGAGCAACAGGTGCATACTGACTTCCAAGTTGCTGGCATTTCTAAGCTGATGGCGTTTGACTTTATTATTGAATATAAGAAAGGTTCTGAGAACAAGGCTGCAGATGCACTATCAAGAAAACCTGATGCTGAACTCTTAGCTATTTCCTTTATCACTCCTAATGACTCACTATATTCACAAATCAAAACATCATGGAGAGATGATCCAACTCTACAAGAGATTAATCGCTAGACTACAAACACAACCTTACAAAGCCTATACTTGGTTTAACAACCAACTTAGGTGGATAGGCAGGTTAGTTGCGGGAAATGATCAAAAGCTGAGAAAGACTATAATCACACTTTGGCAAGTACTACTCAAGGAGGTCATTCTGAGATGGATGTTACTATTAAGAGGTTGCAATCCTTATTCCATTGGAAATCTGTTATAACAAATGTTAGAGATTTTATCAACAAGTGTGATGTTTGTCAAAGACATAAATATGATGTTGCAGCTTCACCTGGCTTATTACAACCCTTACCAATTCCTACAGGTGTTTGGACTGAAATATGTCTAGATTTTATTGAAGGCCTTCCAAAATCACATGGCAAGGGGGTGATTCTGGTAGTAAAAGACAGATTAACTAAGTCTGGGTATTTCTTAAGTCTGCAGCACCCTTACACTGCTCAGACTTTGACTCAATATTTTCTAGACCAAGTCTTCAAGCTACATGGTATGCCCCTTACTATGACCAGTGACAGAGATCCAGTTTTCTTAAGTTCTTTCTAGCAAGAAATCTTTTCACTTCAAGGAGTAAAATTACAAATATCCACAACATACCATCCACAGATAGATGGTCAATCAGAAGTGTTGAACAGAACTGTAGAAGCCTATTTGAGATGTTTTTGCTCAGACAATCCTAAGGATTGGTCAAAATATCTGCCCCTAGAAGAATGGTGGTATAATACCACTTATCACTCCACTATTAAAAGCACTCTTTATGAAGCTTTGTATGGTCAAAAGCCTCTCATGAATCTTCCCTATTTGAGTGGAGATACAAATGTTGAGATGGTTGGCGGATATCTTGAGGCAAGAGAAGCCATAATACAATTGTTAAATTTTCACTTGTCTAGAGCTCAACAAAGGATGAAGGATACTGCCATCCAGCACAGGTCTGGGAGATCGTTTGAAGTAGGATATTGGATTTATCTAAAGCTGCAGCCTTACAGACAAATTTCAGTGGCTACAAGACCTTTCCACAAACTAGTTGCTAAGTATTATGGGCCTTATCCTATTGCAGCAAAGATTGGTTTAGTAGCTTACAAATTATGCATGCCTATTGATGTCCTTATCCACCCAACCTTCCATGTTTCTTAGTTAAAAAGGTGTCATGAAGAACCTAACACCATCAACCACCCTCATATACTCCATTTTCCTAGTCCATACTGCCCTTAACCAGATCCATCCTAGAAAGAAGGGCAGTCAAACGTGGAAATAAAGTTGTGTGTCAAGCTACAATCAAGTGGACAGGTCTTGATGTTGATTATGCTAATTAGGAGTATCTTCAGGAGCTACAAACAAGGTTCCCTCCTTTAATACTTGAGGACAAGGATTTCCTTTAGGGGAGGATATTGATACAAGTTAAGAGAATCAAGCAATTAAGAAAAAGAGATCGAGCAGTAAGCAGTAACAGAAAATCTAAGTTGGCAGCTGGCGTGGCAAAAATTAGTTACGATAGTTACAATTGGTTAGAGTTAGTTACACGTTGTTAGTCAATAACTACTTCTAGAAATCTTCAGCTGAGCATATATAGTTGAATTACATGTAATTGAGGATCACTTTTGAAGATAATACAATTCTATTCTTTCTAATTTCTTCTTCTTCTTCGAGCTATCTTCTCGCTTCTGCCTGACATAGCCATCCCCTTCTTCGAGCTTCAAGCTCCTAGATTGACTATTTCCTCTGAATTCTGTTACATTGTATCCGTTCTTGACTTCTTGTTACGCGATGATCTCCAAGACATTTAAAATTATCGTATTACAATCGGTGTGTCTTTCATGAAACAAAATAAACAATCGCTGTGTCTTTATTTGTAAAAGAAAACATAAAGGAAAAGACTGTGTTTAACAAAAATATTATACTACAGTTATTTTTCCATATATATAAAATAAATCTAAAAGGTTGTTGTTGAATTTAGAATCACTATTCTCTGTTAAAAACACTAGTACAATTTAGTACTCACTTCGGCCCTTTTAATCAAGTCACCTTAACCAGGAAAAAAAATTGGTCCGGATTTTGTCACTTTAGAAAACAAGAAGGTGTTGTTACACAAATAGTCACCCATATTCAGTGTTTACTTTTCTAGCCGATATATATATATATAGAATATACATTGATTATATACAGTTATACACAATTATACACATATTATACATGAATTATATATATATTATACATCAACGGGCTATTTTTAGTTTAAGAAATTAGATGGGTAGCTATTTGGGTTAATTCTTCAAACAAAGAACCTAAGGCACCAATAGTTTGTTTGGCCAAGCTTCTTAAATTAGCCGATTTTGAAAAATACTTTTTAAAAAGTGCTTTAAAATTTTTTGGTGAAAAGCAGTTTGTGTTTGGTCAATTTGAAAAGCACTTTTGAGCAACAATTAGTGTTTAACCAATTTTTAAAAAGTGTTTCTAAATTTATTTTTTCGAAAGTGCTCTTCAAAAAAGTACTTTTGAGAAGAAGCTACTTTTTTTTAATTCTCAAAAAACTACTTATGCTTCTACTCTAGAACACTTTTTCCTTCAAAAGCTTGGTCAAATACCTTAACTTGGAAAAAAAAACTTTTGCCAAAAAAGAACGGGTCAAAAAGAAGCTTGGCTAAATACACTATAATTATCTTCTATAATTATATCCTCACAATTCAAAGTGTCATATAGTCATTATTTACTCATTTATGGAAAATACAGAAATAATTTAGACAAATATTCTTTATATATAATTTTACTAATACTATTGAATAGTTTTCTTAATGCGTGTATTAAAAGTGGTAGAGAAAGGTGTAACATAATTAGACATAAGGGTAAACTAGTAATTCCACAGTATCAGTTAGTTAGGTAGTTAAGAGCCTAACGATTATTTGAGTTAGTTAATATTAGTTAGCCTCTAATCTCTTTATATATGTACTGTGTATCAGATCTTTCAAGGAATGCTAAGAAATAATAGTTCTGCTCTCATCACTCNCTCTCTCTCTCTCTCTCTCTCTCTCTCTCTCTCTCTCTCTCTCTCTCTCTCTCTCTCTCTCTCTCTCTCTCTCTCTCTCTCTCTCTCTCTCTCTCTCTCTCTCTCTCTCTCTCTCTCTCTCTCTCTCTCTCAGCTCTAAGTTTCTAAGAGCTTGAAACTCGATCATAAAATTCCCCAATTTGGTTCAAGAAACAGTCTTTACAATCTAACAAGCCAATCAAAGTTTCTGAGCACTGGCGATTGAAAAACCCATACTAGCAAATCCAGTCAATTCTATCGTAAATCAATCATGAGGAGTAATGCCAGGTCTCACACCAAATCTTGACTACAATCATCCTTTGTTCTTGAGTCCATCTGACATGAGTGGGATTCAAATTATCTCGTTTCAACTAACAGGTATCAAAAACTATTCTTTGTGGTATAGATCTATGAGAATGACCTTGTTAGGAAGAAATAAATTGGGTTTGGTTGATGGAACTTGTTCCAAAGAAAATTTTCCAGAAACTTTGTGGAATCACTGAAATGGGTAATGCTATAGTATTGTCTTGGCTAATGAATTCTGTATCCAGTATTGTTCTTGGAGGTATAATGTATACCTCAAGTGCTCAAGTCGTGTGAAATGATCTACATGAGATATTTGATAAAATAGATGGTTCTAGATCATATAATCTACGTAAATAAATATCTACTTTAAGCCAAGGAACAACTTTAGTCTCTATATATTTTTCAAAGCTTAAAGACTTGTGCGAAGAGTTTGAAGCCTTAGTTCCTTCACCAGGATGTGATTTCCCAAAGTCAAGAAATTTTGTGATTCATTTGTAAAAACTTAAGTTGTTCCAATTTTTGGTGGGGCTTAATGACTCTTATAGTCAAACAAGAAGCCAAATTCTACTGATGAGTCATACGCCTTTTGTCAAACAAGCATATGTTATGGTTATTAATGATGAAAGTCAAAAGTATGTTGCAGCAAATGCAGGGCTGTTAGGGGCAAATCCTACTACTACCACATGGAAATATAATGTGGCTATGTATACTAGAAATGGAGGAAATTATCAGAAGCCAAGGAAAAATTTCAATATGTATTTTGAGGTCTATAAGATGAAGGGTCGTAGCAAGTAAAATTGCTACAAAATAGTGGGATATCGAGCAGACTTTAGGTCAAGAAAGAAAAATGGTAATCCAGATGCTGCTTACAATGTGCTGTCTGAAACCATGGTGCAGAATCAACCACCAAGAACTGTCAATCAAGGCTAGACAGAAAATCTGCAGAATGTTCAAAGGACCAACTCAGGAGGAAACTCGACTACACAAATATATAACACTTCATTGTGCATGTTACCTCAGTTAGGAAACTGAACATTCACCAAGGAGCAGTATGATCACATAGTGAAGTTACTGAACAAAAACAACATAACATCTACTGCAACAAATGCCCCTACAGCAAATGCAGCAGGTATACCATGTGCATTACTTGCATCAAATAGTTTGCAAGAATGGATAATAGATACATGTACTACAAACCATATGGTAGCTGACTTAGAATTATTAAACAAAGCTTCCATAGCTCAAACAAGTCAACCAAAGAAGGTATATCTACCAAATGGAGAAACAACACAGGTCACTCATATAGGATCTAGCACTATAATAGATCAAAACACTATAACCAATGTATTTTATATTCCTCAGTTCAAGTATAATCTGTTATCAGTTTCTAAGGTAACCAAGGACCTGAAATATTTAGTTGCTTTCTTTCCTGATTTTTGTATATTTCAGGAACTCTTCAGTGAATGGTGAAAGCGACTGGTAGAGAAAATAGTGGGTTATACATTCTGAGTAGACAACCAGTACAATGAAATGAAGCAATTAGCCTAGTAGCAAAAGGAACCTAAATTCAATAAAGAGATCACTTCAAATGACATAGACCTCTCACAAAATATTTGGCCATGTCTCTCCTACTGTGTTGAAGAAGATACTCCCAGTAAAATTAGAAATAATATCTGCTAGAGTAGATAAGTGTAGTATATGTTCATGTGCCAAACAAACAACACAAGCTTTTACTATAAGTAGCATTAGAATTAATACTTGTTTTGAGCTCATTCATATGGACCTATGGGGTTCTTATAAAATACCTATTATTGATGTCAACGAGTACTTTTTAACTGTGGGTGATGACTTCACCAGAATGACATGGATATTTATCCTAAAATTTAACAACGAGTACTTTCTAACTGTGGGTGATGACTTCACCAGAATGGCATGGATATTTATCCTAAAATTTAAGTCTGATGTATGTATGGTTGTGCAACAGTTCTTTGCATTTGTGAAAACACAGTTTGATTAATCAGTGAAAGCGATCAAAACTGATAATGGTATAAAGTTTATTAATTCAGTCTGTAATGATGTATTCAGTAATCTAGGAGTAATTCATCAAAAAACATGTCCAGATACCCCTCAGCAAAATGGGGTAGTTGAGAGAAAACAAAGACATATCCTAAAGGTAACTAGAGAAATTAGGTTCCAGGCTGGTATTTCTATAAAATTCTGGGGACATTGCATTCAAGATGTTTTTTACCTTATCAATAGATTTCCTAGCACAGTGATTGAAAACAAAACTCCCTATGAGAAATTGTATGGCAAAAAGCCATCTGTGCAACATCTAAAAGTTATAGGGTGTCTAGGCTATGCTAAAATAGTTCAACAACATGATAAACTAATGCCTAGATCAAAGCCTTATATTCATATGGGATATGCATATAACCAGAAGGGGTATTTATTATGTGACATGGCCAATGACATTTTTTTTAACACATATGTCATCTTTAAGGAACATTGTTTCCCGTTTAAAATCCAGCAGAGCAATAGTCAACCTATATTTACTCCTCAAAGCAACGATTAGTCATTATATAACCTACACCTTACTGAAGATCTATCATCATTATACACAAGTCCCCGTACCTTACTTATTCCTGAAGCAAGCATACACAATCAACAGAATACAAGTATCACACAATCAAGTAATTCATTACTTCCAGAATCAACCTCTCAACAAAACTTGATCAGACAAGGACCATCAACTCAACAACTACATGATCTACATGATTCACTTTCTTCAGAACCACCATATTAGTTCGTTCAACAGACAGTAACTACGCAAACACCAATGTCTCAACAGTCCCAGACTATATCTGCTATAACTTCAGGAGAGGCAGAACTCAGAAATACTACAGAGGTAAGAAACCACCTATATGGATGAAAGATTTTATATCACTCAATGTTCATCAAGATGAACATTATGCATTATCAAAGTTTCTGTCTTATAACAACTTCACACCTAAATACAAAGCCTACATAGAAGCAACATCAAATATTATTGAACCAACTACCTACTCTGAGGCTGTAAAGGATCCTAGGTGGATTGATACAATGAAAGCTGAAATTGAAGCTCCACAAAACAAATCACACATGGGACATAGTTCTCTTACTAGAGGGCAAAAATCCTATAGGCTGCAAGTGGATCTACAAAGTAAAATACAAAGCCGCAGGTGAAATGGAGAGATTTAAAGCAAGACCAATAGCAAAAGGGTTCAGTCAAAAGGAAGGTATTGACTACTAATAAACCTTTTCACCAGTAGTTAAAATAAAGACTGTCAAGATAGTCCTAGCTTTAGCTGCAACTAAAATTTGGCATATTCACCAGATGGATGTATATAATGCTTTTCTACTAGGAGATTTGTTTGATGAGATCTATATGCAACTACCTCAAGGTTTCACAAGTCAGGGGGAGAATAGACCAGTCTGCAGCCTTGTGAAATGTTTGTATGGATTAAAGCAAGCCCCAAGACAATGGAATGCTAAATTAACAAAGTCTTTTATCAGCTCTCAATTTCAGCAAAGTGAACATGACCACTCTCTGTTCTTCAAAAGAACTTCAGAAGGTATCACTATGGTGCTTGTCTATGTAGATATGCTTATCACAGGTGATTGTCTAAAATTAATAGAAGAAACCAAAACAAGCCTACAACAAGCTTTCAAAATGAAAGATCTAGGAGAACTGAAATACTTTCTAGGCATAGAGTTTACTAGGTCTAACAAGGAATTCTAATGCATCAAAGGAAATATACATTAGAGCGTATTTCTGAAACTAGCCTCGCAACTGCTAAACTAGTAACCAATCCTCTAGACTTCAATATGAAACTTACAACCAGAGAATATGATGAACATATCAAGAAGACTGAGTCTACTACCTTTTTAGATGAAGAAATGAAAGATCAAGCTTCATACCTAAGGTTCATAGGTAAGCTTCTATATCTTACAATGACAAGACTAGACATCTCTTTCAGTGTGCAAACACTCAGTCAATTTCTGAAGAGACCTAAGAAATCTCACATGGAAGTAACCCTAAGAATTGTGAGATACATCAAAAACCAACATGGCAAGGCATTTTACTTTCCAACATATATAACAACACACTGTCAGCATATTGTGATGCTGATTGGGCAGCCTGTTCAAATTCTAGAAAATCAGTCTCAGGTTATTTGATTAAATTTGGGAATTCACTAATAGCATGAAAGTCAAAAAAGAAAACCACATTGTCAAGAAGTTCAGTCGAGGCTGAATACGGAAGTCTTGCTTTTATAGTGGAAAATGTAATTTGGCTGACAGGATTCTTGAAGGAAATTGGAATTAAGTTTGAACTGCCTATTGAAAACTTCAGTGACAGTAAAGCAGCTATGCAAATTGCAGCAAATCACATCTACCATGAAAGAACCAAACTTATTGAAATCGATTGCCACTTTATCAGGAAGAAAATCATTCAAGAATTAGTTAAGACAATACACATTTCTACTAAGGAACAACATGCAGACATAAGGGTAACATGCAGACAACATCAATATCTTTCTTCCAAGCTAGGAATTCTGAATGTCTTCTCAGTACCTAGCTTGAGGGGAGTGTAGAGAAAGGTGTAACATAATTATACATAAGGGTAAACTAGTAATTTTATAGTATCAGTTAGTTAGGTAGTTAAAAGCCTAACATCTATTTTAGTTCGTTAATATTAGTTATCCTCTAATCTCTCTATATATGTACTGTGTATCAGATCTTTCAAGGAATGCTAAGAAATATTGATTCTGCTCTCGTCAATCTTCTCTTCCCTTTCGTATCTCTCTCTCTCTCTCTCTCTCTCTCTCTCTCTCTCCCTCTCTCTCAATTCTTCCTCTAGGTAAAAACCCAAGAATCAGTTCAAAATCTTAAACGATAGATAGAACTAGCTTAGAGCCATTATACTTTCATGTCTATACTTTCTAATAAAACTAGCTTAGGGCCATTATAGTTTCATGGCTATACTATAAAAGTCTCAATAAATTTGGCACCCACCATGCAAAATAAGGGGTCAGTTGATACACGGGATAATGATAATAATTTTGGGATAGAATTTTGGATTATATTTATTCCATATTTGGTAATATGTATTAGCTAATAGGATAAATTTTACACACTAAAATGGTGAGATTATCTATCCCGTGTAGGAGTAAATTCATGAGTGGTCAGTCAACTTTGTGTTCATTATCAAAAGTCACTTTTTTTGTCACGTAAAAATCATTTAAGTTTGTGTTCATTACCCAAAAATCACTTTTTTTTGTTACACAAAAATTATTTTTATTCGCGCTAGTTATTGATCACGCTCAACTATGTCTTATAGAAGACTAAGCGGGCGTTGCAAATATAATCCGGGGTACTACGCCCAGAGTCGATCCCACAAGGAATTTACGTATCAATTAAGCCGTCAAAATACGAAACTTTTACTTAATCAATTTTATCAAGACTTTTGAACATCAAGTGGTGATGTTTACTAAATCTACTGACAAAATAATTAACTAGAAATTAACTAACAATATAATGTAGACAATGATAATAAAGGTCTAAGGTTATGGTTTCCCCCGTTGGTGACTTCTTTCTCGGATATTTCGTATAGTNTGTAAACAATGATAATAAAGGTCTAAGGTTATGGTTTCCCCCGTTGGTGACTTCTTTCTCGGATATTTCGTATAGTTTAATTAACCGTCTCTATCAATCATGAACACTCTATCTACCACAAATCTCTCTCGAGTAATTATGATAATTTACTAGACGCACTCTCTCAAGTTACGCTAGCTAGATTGCAATATAATTCACTTTAGATTGCACCCGAGGTATCGTTATCTCTAATCCAACCTCTAAACCCTCGGTTATGACTTTCGTCTATACTCCGGGAGTGATGTTGTTCAAACAACTACTTAAATATGCACTCTCTCTCAAGTAGATACATAATAAATAGGTACAGCTATTTGATGGCCATTCAATTAACAACACAAGAACGTAGTTGAACAAGTAGAGATTAATCAATCAATCGGAACAACATTAATAACAAAATAAGTTCATCCTCCAACGGGTTCAACCAAAACCCTAGATTAACGAATTTAGCTACTCATGTTCATAAGAATAAAACCCAAAAAAATTGCATAATCAAACTACAAAGTAATGAATAAAGGATGTAAAATCAATGTTTTGTCACTTCAATGGTTTTCTCTCTTTGAATCCTTCGTATGCCTTCCGAATCTCCCGCAAGTTGTGTTTTAGGGGTCTATTTATATGTTTAGGACGAACCCTAAACGTGTAGGAGACTTCTATTTCAATCGGGAAACACTTAAACTCGTCAAAACTCGGAATTGACCGAAATTGGGACCCGGGCGTTTGGGCTCAAACGCCCCCCTAAGGCTAGGGCATGCCTGGCGTTTCGAGATATTGCTCCTATTAAGCCCTTAACCATGTGATTTCTACTCCTAAAAAATTAAAAACTACCTATACCCGGTTCAATTAATAACCCTTGGAAAAGAACCGTGGTCCAAAGAAAAATCATGGGGGAATTACTACACTACCTAAAACAAAAATCTTTTTGGTATTTTCTTTAGACTTACTTCCTTCAAGAAAACTGTCTAGGAGATCCATCGTCAGGAAAAGTCCATATATTTCTAATTTTTTTTTTTCTGTTTTGTTTTGTTCTACTTTAAAAAATAAAAATTTACTAGCAAGAAAAACTAAAACTACTAACAAGAATGCACACAACAAGTCACAACAAATATGTACAACACCCCCACACTTAAATCATGAAATGTCCTCAGTGCATCACATATAGACAAAAAAAGAAATAAAAGTAAGGTGTAAGAAACTCCCTGGTCCAATAGTGTTGACATCCTTTCCATTGATCTCGCTTTCATGCCCCTTTGAGCACATGCTTTAATCATTTTATGCCTCCACTTTGAACTTATGAATTGAACCCCAATTTTTGATTCTACTCTACGATCATGCTCATGGGGTGGTGGAACAAATCTGCCTGGCCCAATAAAACCCTGTAACAATCTGCGTTTCTTGGCCTTTCGACAAAATGTGTACTCCTTACTTTCTTGCAAGAAGAACTCAAGAATGTAGGCATCTTGTTCTTTATCCCTCAACTCATCAGGTGGTTCGGATAACTCTATTTGCATATTATCATCCAAACACAATGTGAACAAAATGGTTGGAGTGTGTACCAACATCCTCAACAATACCGACACTAGATTCAATAAAGTATGCATCATCGATGTCCTTGGTTAAATCTAGTATCTTTTATACCACATCAGTATCCTCCGATTTCAGTTCTAACCTGGGTGGTTCTTCAATAGATGGCTTGTCCGGCGGGTTCTCTCTTTCCTCTACATATAGTGACTCAAACCCGAGAGCCTGTTTCCATACCTCTTTTTCCTCAAGTGCTAACACCCAATCTGCTAGTTCTTCACCGTTCATATCATCCAGATTCATGAAAAATTCATCCAAAGGATTCCCAACAGTCAGGAAAGCATCATCTTTTTCTAGGATCACATTCACAGCATCAATAAGAGAGCAGTTGACGAACTCACTAGGTCGCCTCATAGACTTCTGCACGTTGAAAGTGATTTCTTCATCGTTGAGCCTCATCTTAAGTTCACCAGTCTCACAATCAATAAGAGCTCTGCCTGTGGCCAAAAATGGCCTTCCCAAGATTATGGGAATTTCCTCATCTACCTTGCAGTCTAATATCACAAAATAAGCAGGAAAAATAAACTTCCCCACTTGCACCAAGACATCATCCAGAATACCTGACAGTCTCTTCAC
>ML326367.1:0-17516 GCA_005239505.1 Nicotiana paniculata | reverse complement strand
TTTTCCATGTGTAATTGTGAACTTTGTGGTCGTTTTGCAGACCACTCCGTTTACTTCTTCACCTCAATGTATCACGTTGACGGTTAGTTTTGGAGAAAGAGGCTTTGGGGGCTTCTGCCTGTTCCTCATATATGCCTGTTTACCTTTATCACTAAACAATTCTGTTAAATAGCCATGTTTCAATAAATTTTCTACTTCACCTTGTAAAAATCTGCAATCCGCAGTCTTGTGCCCATGATCGTTATGGAATTCACATCAATGATCTGGGTTCCTTCTATTTGGATTTGATCGTATCTCTTTGGGCCACTTAACCTTGTCTCCCATGTTCCTCAATATTGATACAAGTTCAGTAGTACTTACATTAAAGGTATGATCCCCAATTCGGGTATTACCTCTAGGTCGTTCATCTTGATCTTTTCTGGATCTAGATGAGGATGAGACTACGTCTCTTCCTGGTGGTCTATAGTCAGACCTAGTGCTTTCGAACCTGGGACGAATATCACGTCCTGAGGGTCCTAAGTAAGGATCGTATCTGTTTTTACCTGATCTTCTGTATGATTCAGGACGTCTGGATCTGGAATGATCTTCATCTCTTGAACGAGAAATGATATCTTCCTCTATTCTGAGTTTAGTACTATACCTGTTATATACATCGTTCCATGTTGTAGCGGGGAATTCTCTTAGACTTTACTTAAGTCGTCTCGTGGCTTCTAAGCTCTTATCGTTTAGGTTTCTTGCAAATGCCATGGCTACCCAATTGTCAGGCACCCTGGGTAATTGCATTCTTTCTCGTTGAAACCTGTCTACAAACTCACGGAGTAGTTCTGGTGTCTCCTTGTTTTATTTTGAATATGTCTTCCATTCTTTTTTCAACTTTTTGTGCACCAGAGTGTGCTTTTATAAATGAATCTGCAAGCTCAGCAAAAGAGTCATTAGAATTTTCAGGGAGAAGAGAATACCAGGTTAGGGCTCCATTGGTAAGTGTTTCCCCAATTTTTTTGACAGGGACTGATTCAATCTCTTGTTTTGTTAAGTCGTTGCCTTTTACTAAGGTAGTGAAAGCAGTCACATGATCAGGTGGGTCAGTTGTTCCATCATATTTGGGAATGTCAGACATTTTAAACTTCTTGGGTATAGGCAAGGGAGCCGCACTTGGCTTCCAAGGTTGTTGAGAATACCTATCAACATCAATGCCTTTGATAATAGGCGGCACTCCAGGAATTTGTTCGATGTGATCGTTCTGCTCCTTCATCTGTTTCTGCATGGTTAGCAGTAAATTTTGTAATTCAGAGTTATTAGATATACCTGGTCTCGCTTCGAGAGATTCATTAGGAGTATCTCCCCTTCCTGAGTTTGCCAATCAAGATTGAGGATTTTCCATGGTGATGGTATTATTGGGGGTGGTGTCGGTGGTGAAGGTAACGCTGCCGTTAATCCCCTCGTAAATTCTTGCAAAGCTTGGCTCACATACTCTGCAATAATTTTCTTTACTTGATCTTGTTCCACCGTTTGATCATTACTATCATTGTTGTTATTGGATCTTTCTGGGGATTGTTCCCTTGAATCACGTGAGGTTCTTGAAGGTGATGGAACTGAGGTTCCATTCCTTTGCTGGTTGTTGTCGTTGGAGTTCGACATAGTTTAGAGGATATCGCTTGAAATGCAAACAAAATTATCATATTCCCGGTAACGGAACCAATTTGTTTAACCAAAGAATTAGGTCCTTTGACTAAAGCTATTTCTAGGATGAACATGAGTTACTGATAATCAAGTAAATAGAGAAAAGCACAGTAGATTGTATTCGAGAATCAGATGCCTTTACAAGCTGTATTACCGTCCCTTATATAGGAGATTCCTTGATATAACATACAACTCTTGCTATGATTGCCCAAATGACTAATTATGACATTAATGGGGCGTTACAAAGGATAACGGTAATTGTGGTACGGTTACATAACGTACGAGTAATCAATTGTGGGTCCTTGAATCTGCCCGTAGCTTTGTCCAGATTCATTCTGACCGTGTCTCTTCCCTTTTTTGATCAGGTTGAGTTTCCCGTGGCTGATGAGCTCGTCGGTTTATTGAATCGTGCCTCTTTATTCCGTACCTCTTCAAAGAATCACATCCAGCTGTTGCGTTCTCCTGTGTCCACATAACTGGCTGAATTGTCAAGAGTTGGCTTACGTGTGAAACTCTCTTTTTACCAATACATCTGGAGCCCTGACCCGGACCGCCAAAAAATTTATCGGTCCATCAGAAATGACCTGAGGAACATTAATCGCCATAAACGTTCTTCATTTTTTGGCTTTTTAGGGACATGAAACGGGAATTCCACCCGATTCCCTGATTTTCGTGTGCTTTAGCCCACGCCTTCCGCGTGGGGATGGGCGTCAGACCCGGACCACTAATAATTTTTTCAGACCATCAAAAAATGACCTAAGGAACCTTAATCACTGCCCTACCATGATCGTTCCTCATTTTATGATATTTTAGGGCCATAAAACTAGAATTCCACCCGATTTCAATATTTTCATGTGCTATACGCCACGCCTACCACGTGTGCCTGAGCGCATGGACCTGGACCGTCTAAAATTTTGTTGGCCCATAAAAAATGACCTAAAAACATTTGTCACTACCTGCCTTGACTGTTCCTCGTTTTTTGCATTTAAGGCCATAAAATAGGAATTCCGCCAGATTCCCTGATTTTCATGTGCTATAGCCCACGCCTTCCGCATAGGCCAGGGACACCAGACTCGAACTGCATAAAAAAAATTTCGGACCATCAAAAACAACCTCAGGTACAATATTCACCTTCTCTCCATGAAATTTCCTTATTTTTTGGTGTTTTAGGGCCATAAAACTTGAATTCCGCTCGATTCTCAGATTTTATTATGCTATAGCCCACGACTTTGTAACACCTTGTAAATTCGGCTTAGGTATGAATGTGTCAAAATGAGTAGAAATGATATATTTTGGACATGTGAAGTTCTATCGATATGAGAATGGGTGGAAATAGTTATTTTAGAATCACGACGGAGAGTGAGGTGTATAAGATTCGTTAAAATTGATTAAGTTTATAAAAGGTCTATTTTGCAGCAGGATGTTTCTGTAAGTCATTTGGGAATACTCAAAACACGGCAGTTGTAGCCCTCTGAAATAGTTTTCCAACGATATATTGTGGAGCCTATATGGATCTCTGTAAAAAATGTTGTGTGCATTTTACTCAGCAATGCGTAGTATGCATGCCAGGTGCGCGCCGGATCGTCCCGTGCGCGGCCACGCACTTGTGGCAGTGCTACTGCCTTTCTGCGCGTTAGGTGCGCGGTTGGGCCTTCAGGTGTGCGAGAGCACACGTAGGGGGTCATTTTTAAAGCCTTACTTCGTCTCCCACACCCCAAAACACAAAAACTTGCTCTAGAAAGGGAAGCTTTCAAAAAACCTAACTCCTCAAAGGTCCCACCACCATCCAAGGTGTCACACCTCCTTTTTCCCGGGGGATAGGGAGTATTTTTAATTAAAGTGACATTATTCGAAATAGTATTATTTATTCAATTTCAGACTCGCCACTTGGGATATTGTTATGGTTTCCCAAGTCACTGGTTTATTTTAGAATCCCAAATCGAGGAAATTTGACTCTATTTTAAAGTCTGCGAAAATCAAAACACCGAGTAAGAAATTCTATTAATCCGGGAGAAGGTGTTAGGCATTCGCGGATTCCGTGATTTTAGCACGGTCGCTTTGATCATACTCAGCCTAATTAAATTATTCAATTACGTATTTTTAGAACCTATGTGCGTTTTACCTTTTATCGTTTTTTAATTGTGTTGTTTATGGATATATCTTGGAAACGGATCGCACGTGTGTAAACTCGTTTTATTTGGGGCACTAAAATCATGTCACGCGAACGTGTAACAATTAATTACACTTTATTAATTAAGATGATTGTTTGGCCAAAGTCGCGTGAATACGTATTTTAATTTATTTTCGTAATCGTAATTATTTAACGCAAACGTATACATAATTGTGATAATTTATTTATTAAAAAATGTGCCTAAAGCATACCAGCGATTTTAGTTGCTTATCCTAATCAAATTTTGAGATTTGTTCCGAAGCATGATACATTGGGTAAAGTGTATATACAACTACACAGCCAATCTCGTAATTCAGTGGAGTTCTACGTTGCGTTTTGACTATGGTTAATCAAATTTGAATTAATGTATCCTACTCAGTTAATTGGTACCTATGTGAACCCCACAAATTGAATAGGCTATATTTCCATGTCGTTTTCTCAAAATAAAGTAAAGGCATAAATGGGCTCTTAGAAGGAAATTGGGAAATTACCGGCTATATTCCTTTAAAGGTAGCTTATTATAAAAATTGACAAATTTATAAATTATTATTAATATTAGCCAAATATTACTAATATTAGTCAATTAGTTATTTTTAGCAGAAAAAGATCAAATTTTTTCTTTCTTTTGAGTGGGTGTTACTAGAATAGATTTGGTACATCTTGAGGAGTTTGAATATCAGTTTTGGGATGAATTGATGGAGATTTGAGGTGGTTTGAATTGAAAATTCGAAGTAAAAGATGAAAATGAAAAAAATGATGTGTGTACCACACTGTGTATCATTTATGTATCACATATGTATCTTATTTGAATCAATTGCGTATCACATGTATACCTGTGTGGGAGATACATGTTTGATACATGTGTCGCAGAAGAATTTTTTGAACTCGATTTTAACTACGAATTTTGATATCAAATCAGTCCAAATCACCTCTAATCTTCCTCAAATTTTGTATATTGACTTATCTATATATTTTCAATGAATTTCAACCATACCCATTGAAAAACATCTGTTTTTGCTGGGATTTTTGGAATCTTGTATATATTATTTTTGTATTTCATCACTTTATTTGATACTTCATCCATGAAATTTTCTTTCCGTCTTGCATCTAATATTGCTAATCAAGCTTAAACATATGGAAGAAAATCTTTACATGTGATTCTTGGAGAGAAAGAATTATATTTATTTGGAATTTCAATTTCTATATGTGCTTAACTAGTTTTAGTAAGTATATAATTAATGGCTAGAGATTTATAAATTGAGACTTATTTGGGACATTTTTGTAAGATTCTCAAGAAAATTAGCTTGACGCATTACAAGCTTTCAAACGGGCCTATAGTTGAGCCCCGACGAATAAGTAGCTCAAAGTCATGAACTGTTAGCGTGCCAAACGAGCCAATGCGATTCTTTGATAAAATAAAATAAAATCGTTCAAAATATGCAAACAAACGCTTTTGCTGAACAAACAAGTAGATTTCGAATTACAATTTACAAACATGCATTACACAAAATAATCAATTTGGTGTCGAATCTCCATATTTAGTCAGCAGTAAATGGACTATAAACTTACCAATCTTCAATATAAGTAAACTTATGTGTAGATAGCCAAAGTCCACTAATTCTAAGCAGAATACGAAGCAAAAAAGAGCTAAATGGCTCGAAAGAACACAAGAATTAAAAGTTGAACATGACTGCTTTCCTCAACTCCACAATACACATATCTCTTCCATACAAGTATATTTCACATCCAATTGGTAGTCCAAAATTAAAAGAAATACCTGATTAAAGCAAGAACAACAAAGATACAAAACAAACTGAAGCAACAACAGTATCAAAATAACAGCAGCAGAAACAACAGGAAATTATGCTAGATCAAACTCCAAAAGAAACCAGAAAAGTGAAAAACAAAAAGCAGAAATGAAGCCAACTAAGAAGCCCTTTTTTGTTTTTTTTTTTTAATTTATTTTTATTTAGGCTGGAATTCCCAAATGCATTTCTGTTCTTGAAATGAAGGTGCGATGGAAGGGATTTTTTTCTTTTCTGAAAGTTCTAGTGTATTTGTTTAACCAAAGAATTAGATTCTCAGTCAAAGCTAATTTTTAGAAGTACTCGGGTTACTGATAATAAAGTAATTCGTTATTCTCTCAGAAATAAGAATAAGAAATGACAAGGTAATCAATAGAAAGTACAAGAAAAGAATTATATTCCAATAATAATCAGAACGTCTCTGTACAAATGACATTTCTTTCCTTTATATAATGACCTTCAAGTACAACGTCTATTATCTTTAATGATTGAGTCTTAATGGGCATTAATATCATTAATGAAACTTTATAATTGGTAATCGTAACTGTTTCGTGAAGATTCTGTAACGTTTGTAATCATCCATGCCCATTAATTGAAGATCAATGAATCTGCCATTTTTGCTATCTTGGTTCATTCTACCGATGCCTCTTCAAATCACTAAAGAGACTTGAGTAACCGTTCCTTCTCATCTCGTGGGTGATTTGCTCGTATCTACCGAGTCTCATGTCTTCTTTAATACTCTTCTCCAGCTGTCGTTTTCCTAGTGATCCAGTGTCTTGCCATGTCAGCCACATAATTAATTCCATGTGTAATATTCATTTTTACCAATACAGATAGTCCCCCTACTTGCCAATTATTCAGTAATTGGATATTTGGGAAGTGGATCTTATTTAAGGCGGGAATTTTTTGCCGTCATTTCTCACGTTCCATTGTATCTTCCTCTAAACCAATGCGTCGTATGTCACTTCCATTTAATGTATGTGACACGTGACAGTCATCGTTTGGCTCTGCAACTCTTCAGCGAGTTTTAGGACTTTTTTGCGGCTGCATCAGTCACGAAGTGACAATTTTCATAATGACGTTTCCATCATTACCCTTTTTACATGACGGTTACTTCTGCGTATAAGTACATCCTTTGCCTTTGATTTTACGAAAAACTTTTTCAGTGCTCTTTATTCACAACTTATTCTTGTTCTTCATTACGTACTACTTCCTCGTACGAATATGTCTTCTTCAAATCATGATCCCCGAAAAGTTGTTATTGTAGATGAACTTTCCCTTTCTTCTGCTCCTATCAGGAGTAGGAGAGGTGGTAGGTTACATAGTTTATGGTTAATGTCTGTTCGTGGTTCCTCTTGTCAACTCAGCACTACTCCTTCATCGTCTTCTAGAACTAGGCTTCATCTTCACATAGATCTTCCGTTATAAGTAGGGATTCTAGTGAACCGCTTCGTGAGCCTACTGTAGACGAGATTGTTCTCGCTGAACTTTCCTTTGTCACTGATAGGGAATTAATTAAAAATCAGGTTACTTTCATGACTTCTCACGATCACGCTGATGTTTACCCTTCCCATATCACTGAGGGTTTAGTTTCTATTGTGCGTAGAGATTGCTATTGGAAATTTGACTTCCCGATTCTGGTCCCCAATGAAAATCAAAGGATCACTTTCTTTAAAACTGGTTTTTCTTTTGAGTATACGTATCCCTTCACATTAGATTTTAGGCCACCTATTGATCCAGTCATTATTGAGTTTTTCCCTTTTTTTTATGTGTGTTTAGGAAAAAATGATCCTATTGTATGGAGGGTTGTGGCATGCCTTAGATACTTGACAAACCTGCTTCTTTACCCTTCAACTTTTACCATTTTTATCTATCTTTACTCTCCCAAATTATTCCGTCATGGGATTTTTACTCTCGTGGCGAGGAGTAAGAGGGTTTTAGTTAGCCCTGAATATGACAAAGATCGTGGATGGTATGCCCGATTTGTTGCTACTCCTACAAGTGGGTTAGTATGTGAAGAGAACATGCCCTTCTCTGAGAAGTGCAACTTTGCACGTAAATTTCCCTTTTAATCTTTTATTTCTCTTCTTTTTATGAAGAATCTGAATTCTCGTAACTGTTTTACTTTTCCTTTTCATCAACCATGGGAACTGTTGAGGAGATTCCTAATTTTCGTTGTTGGGTAGAAAAATTGTTAACAGTTGCTCCAATGGAAGAAAGGTCCTGGAAATACCTTTCAAACAGATTTGGATGGAAATTTAAGATTCACGGTAACTTTCTCTTTCACTTTATTCATTATCTTCATGTTTACCTTGAAACTTATTAACCCTTTTATTTGTTAGGGTTTCCCATTCGGGGTGTGAGTGCTGCATCAATCACTGCTTTGAGGCTCTCTATATCAAAGGCTCAAGAGATAATATTGAGTTCTTCGTAAAAAAGAAAGGCTGATAGACCACAGAACTCTGAATACGAAGAGGAACGGGATGAAGGCTCATTGGTTCGTAAGCCACGAGCTCGAAGATGAGTTGTTTCTGATGACGAAGCTACTCCCCCTCCTAGTTCTGTTCCTATGCTCGAGCCTGAGAGTGCTACCTTAGTGAGTTCTGACGAAGGATGCCTGCAGCACCCCGTGACTTTACTGAACAACTCTTTTCTCGTGGATTTGATGAAGAAATCTTTGGATATATTTATAAGGAAACGCCACTTGCTTCTTTTCCTGTGTCTGTTCCAATTGAACCTCAGTTTCCCGTACCTGTTGCTGCTGCCACTGCTCCGCCCGAGGCTATTTTCACTTCCTCGACTGCTCCTACTGCCACAACTTCCTATGTTGAAGTTGGTTCCTCTAGTAGTGGTAGGGCGATGAAACAAGTTACCATCGAGATTCCTGTCGATGGTAATCTTTTGAAGAAATCAGGCCAAGCTGACGTATGGATGAAACCACTGATTGACCTAGTTGAGAAGTCAAAACTGGAAGGTCACAGTTCCCTAAAGTGGATGAATGATATTGTACATTCATCTTTAAAGGTATAAGCCTTGTCTTTTTCATTGTTTAGATAAACCTCATCGGTACGAAGATGATGAAAAGGATTGTCCGCACGGAGCAGTTGATGAATGATTACCACATTGAGACAGACAATTGGAAAGAGCAGTTCGAGGGTCTTCAACTTGAGATGGAGGTTTTAGAGGAAGAAAAATGTACCTTAGAGCATCAAGTAAAGGTTATGGCAGCGAAATTGGCGGTTGAGAAAGCCTCATCCAACTAGGAGGCAAAGATAAGAATCTGCGTTTGCTGAGCAGCTATCCAAGGCTTCTGAAGAAATTAGGAGCTTAAAGGATTTGTTGAACCAAAAAGAAGCTTACTCTAGGGAGCTTGTTCAAATGCTCATGAAAACTCAGGAAGATCTTCGTGTCTTCTCAGACAAGGTTAAATTTTAAGAGAGATCTCTTGCTTCCCTACAGGCTTCTTATGATGTTGCCTTGAACGTGAAGGATGAATTAAAACCTGAGGTTGAGCAGTGGGAAAAAGACTATGAGGCCCTTGAGATAAAGCCACTGTTGATGTTAGCTGGTCTTTTCTGAACACTCACCTCAAAAAATTAATGGAAGTAAGCCAGGAAGGCTTTGACTTAAAAACTGAGATTGCAAAGACTAGAGAGACAATTGAAAAGACCCAGCAAAGTCAAAGCTTTTCTTCACCTGAGGTTGGTACTCCCGAAGGTTAAGAAATCACTCCTGGCGAAGCTATTGCTCAACCTTCCCCTGCTCAAGTTGCTCTTCCTTCTGGTGATGATGCCAATATGCCCCACAGTGAAAGTGAAAAAGTATGAAGTGTTTCTTTGTTTTTTTTTGTTGATGGAACAATTGGAGGTTTACCCCCGGTCCTATTTGGGGGTAATGTTTTGGAAAATCTTACCCCTAGTCCGTTTTGGGGTTCTTTGTATAAAACAAACAGGTTGGAACTAAGTTTATACTTAGTTTTAACCAAGTTATTATAATATCATCTTCTAAGTTTTTTTTTCAACTTCTGTGATATTTTATTTCGAGTTTCTGTACTACTCTATTATTGTGCATTAAAAATGTTTCAGTACTTCGTGTCTTTTTGAAATAAGCATGATTTATAAAAGGGGGGCCTTTTATGAACGACACTTAATGAAAAAGTCGTCTCAACTTCATAATGGTGTAAACATACGAAAGAGAAAAGTTTTGTATCATTTGAACTTTCAAATTATATAATACTTTACATGTATTCAAATATCATCTATAACTCTTTCGCAACTGGTTTCTTTACAACAGATTTGTAAAAAATTCAAGGGTATATCTTGCAACCCGTGACTAAATATTGCCTTTAACCTAAACATTCGTAAGATTTTGAAATTTTCATCCACGAGTGTATTCTTCGTAGGTTTTTTAATCAGGCTTACGTTTTTGGATCTTTGAATTTGCTCTTGTCTTTCGATTTGTTGGGTAGACCTTAGGCTTGACTTGAATTTTGATTTTTCTAGTCTTCTTTGCCTTCCATATATATATATATATATATATATATATATATATAGTCCCCCAAGTGCTTGAGCTTTGTAGTATAAAATCTCGAGCACTTGATTATTCCTTCCATGTGGTCCATTTCCTGAAAAGGAAAAATATACGGGACTCGGAGGTATATATAATTTAGATGATGACTGCTTAACCCCTTTATATTTCTATCAGAAAGGTTGTAACCCTAGACCGGGAATTATGTTACTTCCGCGTGTCTTTCAAGTCTAATACCATCATTTGGTGTGGGCTAGCTTTTTTCCTATCATCTATAATTGTTAGTATAATTTTAACTGTACAAAATAAAAATTGTAATTAGGCGTTATCTGACCGGGGGTATTTATTTTGCTTAGAAATAGTATTTCTTTAAATGAACAGGATTCCAGCTCGAGGGTAGGACCTTACCATCCATGGTTTCCAACTCGTAGGGACCTTTTCCAGCAAAAGCTCGAACTTTATAAGGTCCTTCCCAATTTGGATTTAACTTGCCTGCTCCGGTTGTTTTTGCTGATTGGAAAACCTTTTTAAGAATGACGTCACCAGTTTTGAAGTACTTGATGTGAGCCTTTCTGTTGTAGTATCGTTCTATGATTTGCTTTTGTGCTGCCATCTGTATTAAAGCTGCCTCTCTTCTTTGTTCGAGTAAGTCTAAATTTGTTCTTAACTCTTCATCATTTTACTCTTCTGTTGCCAATGTGAATCTCGTGCTAGGCTCTCCAATTTTAACTGGGATTAAAGCCTCCTAACCATATACAAGTGAAAATGGTGTTTCTCCCGTGACTGTTTTTCTGTGGTTCTATAAGCCCATAATACTCCTGGTAATTCCTCAGGCCAATTCCCTTTTGAGTTTTCTAATCTTTTCTTCAAATTGTTGATGATAATCTTATTTGTTGACTCTGCTTTACCACTTTCCACGGGATGATAAGGTGAAAATGTTATTCGTTTAATTTGCCAACTTTGAAAGAACTCTGTGATTTTCGAGCCTATAAATTATGGGCCATTATCACATACAATTTCCTTTGGAACTCCAAACCAGAATATAATGTTTCGCCAGATGAAATCTTTTACCTCCTTTTCTCGTACCTGTTTGAAAGCTCCTGCCTCTACCCATTTTGAAAAGTAATCTGTTAACACTAGTAAGAACCGTACATTTCCAATAGCTTGTGGTAAAGGCCCTACTATATCCATTCCCCATTTCATAAATGGCCATGGGGAAATAACTGTATGTAATAACTCTGCAGGTCGATGCATATTGTTAGCATATCATTGACATTTATCACATTTGGCTACAAAATTTTCTACATCCTCTTCCATCTTAGGCCAGTAGTATCCTGTTCTGATTAGTGTTTTAACAAAATATATTCCACCTGCGTGATTTCTGCAATGTCCTTCATGTACTTCTCTCATCACGTACTCCGTTTGATTGGGTCCAAGGCATCTTGCTAAAGGACCGCCAAACATTTTTTGATATAAATTATCTCGGATTAGACAGTAACGAACAACTTTTCGTCGAAGCGCTTGAGATTCTTTCTTGCCTTTAGGTACGATCTTATACTGCAAAAAATTAACAATCTCGTTTCTCCAATTCCAGGTTAAATTATTAAAGCTTACCTTGTGTTTATCCTGGTCAAGTGCTGAATGAAATATATGTATTACAATGGCATTTTCTTCACTTGTTACTTCTGCAACTGAAGCAAAATTATCCAACACGTCTGCTTCCATGTTTTCTTCCCTGGGTATTTGCACAATCTTCCATGACTGGAATTGCCTGACCAGTTCTCGTGCCTTTTTCAAGTACTGTTGCATTCGTGCCTCTCTAGCAGTGTAAGTCCCCTGCGTCTGATTGACCACTAATTGAGAGTCACTTTTAATCACGATTTTCTCTATGGAGAGTTCTCATGCTAATTCCAACCCTACAATTACAGCTTCATACTCTGCTTCATTGTTAGTTATAGGGTAACACTTAATTGCTTGTCTTATACTTTCACCTGAGGGTGGGATTAAGAAAATACCTAAGCCATACCTGGATTAGCTCCAGTAAAAATTTGCAATTCTTTTTCTACTTGAGGAATTATTTTTGTACTAAAATCTGCGACAAAATCTGCTAAAACATGACATTTTATTGCCGTTCTAGGTTGATAAATAATTTCATATTCACTTAGTTCTATTTCCCACTTGGCTAATCTGCCTGACAATTCTTGTTTGTGCAAATATTCCTTAAAGGATATGAAGTTATTACGGAGATAGGATGACATTGAAAATATGGTCTTAACTTTCTAGCTGCCATGAACAATGCTAAAGCAAGTTTCTCTAGATGTAGATACCTAGTTTCAGCATCTAATAAAGATTTACTAACATAATAAATATGAGAATGTTTACCTTTGTCCTCCCTTACTAAGACTTCACTTACAACTACCTCTGTGACTGCAAGGTATATAAATAGTCTTTCTTCATGCCTTGGTTTAGACAGTAGGGGAGGATTTGATAAATATGCCTTCAAATCTTTGAGGGCTTGTCGGCATTCTTCAGTCCATTCAAACTGATTTTGCTTCTTTAACAGTGAAAAGAATTTGAAGCTCTTCTCTGAAGACCTTGAGATGAATCTTCCCAGAGCTCTAATCCTACTTGTCAACCTTTGTACCTCTTTTTTGCTTGTAAGTATATCAGGTATTTCTTCAATAGCTTTAATCTGCAAGATTTACTTCAATTCCTCTATTAGATACGAGAAAACCTAAAAACTTACCTGAAGCCACGCTAAAAGCACACTTTTTTGGGTTCAGTTTCATATTATATCTGCGAAGAATCTCGAAGGTAGTTGAAAGATATTGAAAATGGTCTTCTGCTTGCGTAGATTTGACCAACATATCATCAATGTACACTTCCATCGTCTTCCCTAGGTGTTCTTGGAACATCTTGGTCACTAGTCTCTGATACATGGCTCCAACATTTTTCAAGCCAAAAGGCATGACTTTGTAACAATAAGTCCCCTTGTTTGTAATAAATGAAGTTTTTTCTTTGTCTAAGGAGTCCTTTTTTATTTGTTTATAACCAGAATACGCATCTAGAAAGCTTAATAATTCGTGACCTATGGTAGCATCAATCAATTGATCTATATGTGGTAAAGGGAATGAATCCTTCGTACATGCTTTATTTAAGTCAGTGTAATCTAGACACACTCTCCATTTACCATTATTTTTCGGAACTAATACAGTATTAGCTAACCAATTAGGATATTTTACCTCGCATATTGAACCGATCTTTAAGAGTTTTTGTACCTCTTCATCGATCACTTGATTTTTGAACGATCCTTGCTTCCTCTTCTTTTGTTTGACAGGTACGAATGATGGATCTTCATTTAATATATTAGTCATCACCTCCGGTGGTATACCTGTCATATCTGAATAGGACCATGCAAAACAATCCGCGTTAGCTTTTAAATATTCAATTATCTTACCTCTCCTTTCTAGGTTCAGTCTTGCTCCGATATGAACTCTTCGATCTGGCCATTGCTCGAATAATGGAACATCTTCGAGCTCCTCAATCGTTGTTTTAGTGTTTTCATTTTCCTCTGGCTCCTGAATTACACCTGTTCTTGAATCCACATCGGTTTGTTTTGATGCAATCTCTGTTGAAATTTGATTTACCACATCTTTTTCACTTGCACCCGCATCTTTCTTATTTGCACTCGTATCTTTTTGACTTATGTGTATCACTGAGTTGATGTTCCTTGAAGTTTGTTGATCTTGAATCTGTTGAATTCCCCATTTTGAAGGGAATTTGATAACCTGATGTAATGTGTATGGCATAACATCCATATCGTGAATCCATGGCCTTCCCATAATCACATTATAGGCCATATCCGTGTCTATCACTTGAAATTTTGTTTCTTTGATGACCCCTTCTGTGTAGGTGCTTAGTTCAATCTCCCCCTTTGTAATAACAATAGAGTTATCAAACCCAGATAGGGAACGTGCTTTTGGAATTACAGAGTCACATCATCTCTTCCACGACTCATAACAGAATGATATATAGAGAGCTACCTGGATCAATCAAAACTAGCTTTACATTAGTTTCATGTATAATTAAATATATTACCAGTGCGTCATTGTCGAGAATCATTAATCTATCAACATATGTATCATCAAATGTTATGTTGTCATCCTCCATAGTTTGACGAGTTCGCTTCCCGTGAGTTATTGTGAACTTCATTGTTTTTCTCGCGGCTGTATATGTTACGCCGTTGACTTTTTCTCCATCGTTTATCACGTTTACTGTTCTCTTTGGAGATGGAGGTTTTGGGGGTTCTTGTCTATTCTTCATATATGCTTGTTTGCCTTTCTCGCTGAACAATTTCGTCAGATAGCCCTGCTTCAATAAATGTTTTACCTCACCTTGCAATAATCTGCAGTCTGATGTTCTATGGCCGTGATCGTTATGGAATTCGCACCAAAAATCTAGGTTTCTTCTGTTTGGATTTGATCTCATCTCTTTAGGCCATCGAACCTTATCCCCCATGCTTCTTAGAACAATGACTAACTCGGAAGTCCTCACATTAAAGTCATAGTCTCCAATCCTTGCATTTGTATTAGTATCCTTATTACGTTCACCTCGATCTTTACTGAATCTCGATGATGACGAACCTGAATCTCTATTTATGAATCTGTGATCAGCACGCACGTTTTTGAATTTGGAACGAGCTTCTCGCCCCGAAGGTCCCATATAGGGCTCGTAACTATTTTTACCGGACCTCTTCTCAGATTCTGACCGCCTCGAACTTGTTTTTTCTTCGACCCTTGATTGAGCTACAATATCCTCTTAGATCTGTAATTTGGTACTGTACCTATTATAGACATCCTTTTATGTCGTGGCAGGGAATTCTTGTAAGTTCTCTTTGAGTCTCCTTGTAGCTTTTGAACGTTTCTCGTTTAAATTTCTTGCAAATGTCATGGCTGCCCAATTGTTAAGTACTCTTGGTAGCAACATTCTTTCACGTTGGAATCTGTCTACAAATTCTTGAAGAAATTATGTATCTCCTTGCTTTACTTTAAATATATCTTCCATTCTCTTTTCAACTTCTTGTGCACCCGAGTGTGCTTTTATAAGTAAATCTGCAAGCTCAGCAAAAGAGTCAATAGAATTTTCAGGTAAAAGAGAGTACCATATCAGCGTTCCTTTGGTAAGAGTTTTCCCAAACTTTTTAACCAGCAAAAATTCGATCTCTTGCTTGGTTAAATTTTTTCCTTTTACTCCCGTGGTGAACGCTGTAACGTGGTCACGTGGATCGGTCGTCCCACCGTATTTTGGGATGTCGGGCATTTTGAACTTTTTGGAAATTGGTAATGGAGCTGCACTTGGCTTCCATGGTTGTTTCGAATATTTATCGATATCAACTCCTTTGATGACAGGTGGTACGTCAGGTATTTGCTCAATACAGTCGTTTTGTTCTTTCACCTGTTTCTGCAAGGTTAGTATTAAAGTTTGTAAATCAGTATTATTAGGCATACCTGGTATCCCATCACGTGATTTGTTGGGAGTTCCTCCGCTTCCAAAATTAGCCAACCCTGAACGTGGAATTTCCACAGTTACAGTATTGTTTGGTGGAGATGTGGGTGGAACAGCTAGTAGTCTCCTCACGAAAGCCTGGAGAGCATCATTCACGTACTCATCAATTAACTGCTTCACAACATCTTGCTCGACAGTTTGTTCATTTCCATGTTGCTCATTGTTATGAGTAGTGTATCTTTCTTGTGATGCTTCTCTTGAATCACGTGGGGTTCCTTGAGGTGACAGAACTGTAGTTCTCTCCACCTGCTGGTTGTTGTCATTGACGTTCGACATGATTCAGTTGAGAGAGTGTAGTTTGGAAAGTAAGAGAAGATTATCAGGTTCCTGGTAACAAAACCAATTTGTTTAACCAAATAATTAGATTCTCAGTCAAAGCTAATTTTTAGAAGTACTCGGATTACTGATAATCAAGTAATTCAATACTCTCTCATAAATAAGAATAAGAAATGACAAGGTAATCAATAGAAAGCACAAGAAAATAATTATATTCCAATAATAACCAAAACGTCTCTGTACAAATGACATTTCTTTCCTTTATATAGTGACCTTCAAGTACAATCTCTATTCCCTTTAATGATTGATTCATAATGAGCATTGATATCATTAATTGAAGATCAATGAATCTTCCCTTTTTGCTATCTTGGTTCATTCTACCGGTGCCTCTTCAAGTCACCAAAGAGACTTGAGTAACCATTCCTTCTCATCTCGTGGGTGATTTGCGCGTATCTACTGAGTCTTATGTCTTCTTTAATATTCTTCCCCAGCTGTCGTTTTTCTAGTGATCCACGTGTCTTTCTATGTCAGTCACATAATTAATTTTACGTGCAATATTCATTTTTACCAATACAGTATTCATGTATGAGAGTGAGTGCTCAAGAGGGGAATCCAAGTTTGTCCCCTAAATGCAGAAATAGAGCTTTTTTTATAAGGAAAAAAATTTGAGAGCTCACCTCACATGTGCTTTTCCTAAAATTAAGGCGAAAAGAGCATCTTTTTAACCAATTTTCTACAGCTGTCTTTTCAGATGTTCTATCAAATTTTCAACATCTTTTTCTTAACCACTTTGGACAGTTGTGCATTATCTAGAAGCTTCCTATATGCCTATCTAAGATTCCCTCAAATTCAATTCCTAAACTACCTTGCAAGACTCCTGTATTTACCCTTAATAATCAGCCTGGGTTTGGGCTTCTTAGCCCATAACCCACAAAATCCGAACTTGACCAAAACAGGCCCAAGACAATAGAAAAATTTGAATCAACTAAAATCAACATCAAGACAGGAAGTAATCCAGAATTAAATTACTTTAACAATTAATCCTAAATTAACCTAAACAAGCAATATTAAACTCAAAAATCACTTAGCTAAATAATTAATTAGAAAATGAAGAAGAGAAAGAAAAGATTACCGACACTGAAATAGAAAAATTTGGGCTCATTGTCACACCTCTTTTATGTCTNTCTTAATTTATGGTCTATGAAAACAGAAGACTGAGTAAGGAATTCTGTTGACCGAGAGGAAGGTGTAAGGCACCCCTCGAGTCCTGCGGTTCTAGCACGGTCGCTTTATTGACTCATGTAAGGCTTAAATTAATTTTTATCTATTCTTGTATTTTTATTGATCATGGCTTATTTATTACCGCTTAATTAATTATTATATATATTTTTTAGTTGTGTTTACCAAGATGCGGAACGCACACAAGGTGTTTCTTTGAAATTAAATATTAAACCAAGGTACGGAATATACACATGGTTATAACATAATTACTT
>ML326366.1:2434-103025 GCA_005239505.1 Nicotiana paniculata | reverse complement strand
AGTGTCCTTCGTGGACTTCTTTCATCACAAATTCCGTTTGGTTAGGTCCGATGCATTTAGCTAGGGGTTCTCCGAACATCTTGCGATAAAGTGAGTTGCGAATAAGGCAGTACCGTGCAGCTTTGCGACGAAGTGCTTGAGCTGCTTTCCTGTCTTCAGGTACGGTGCCATTCTGCAAAAAATTAAGAATTTCGTTTCTCCAGTCCCAGGTTAGGTTGTTGAAAGTTACCTCATTCCTGTCCTGGTCTATTATTGAATGAAATAGTTGAACGACAATTGTATTGTCTTTGTTCGTTACTTCCGTGACTGCTGCGAGGTTAGCTAATGCATCTGCTTCTGCATTTTCCTCTCTAGGTATTTGCATTACCTTCCATGTTTTGAATTGTCTCACGAGCTCTCGTGCTTTTTCAAGATACTGTTTCATTCTAGTCTCTCGAGCAATGTAAGTCCCCTGTATCTGATTTACTACCAGTTGGGAGTCGTTGTTGATCATAATTTGCTCGATTTAGAGCTCCCATGCGAGTTCAAGCCCTGCAATAATTACTTCATACTCTGCTTCATTGTTAGTTATATGATAACACTTGATAGCTTGTCGTGTCTTTTCACCCGTGGGTGATATTAAGACTATTCCTAAGTCGACACCTTTTATATTTGAAGAACCATCGGTGAATAAGGTCCATCGGCCTGGATTAGCACCGCTAAAGAGTTGTAACTCTTTTTCTACTTCAGGTATAATGCTATTACTAAAGTCAGCAACAAAATTAGCTAGTATTTGAGACTTAATTGTAGTACTAGGCTGATAGATTATTTCATGCTCACTTAATTCTATGGCCCACTTGGCTAATCTTCCTGACAATTCTTGTTTATGCAGAATATTTCTTAAAGGATATGAGGTCACAACGGTGATTGGGTGGCATTGAAAATAGGGTCGTAATTTTCTAGATGCCATTATTAAAGCTAAGGCTAACTTTTCCAGATGTGGATATCTAGTCTCAGCATCTAGCAAAGTTTTACTTACATAATAGATAGGTGATTGTTTACCTTTTTCTTCTCTTACCAGTACTGCACTTACAGTAATTTCCGAGACATCAGATAGATGTACAATCTCTCCCCTTCTTTTGGCTTTGAAAGTAGTGGTGGTTTCGATAGATAAATCTTCACATTCTTGAGGGCCTGCTGACATTTCAGTCTATTCGAACTGATTCTGCTTTTTGAGAACTGAGAAGAATTTAAAACTTTTTTCGGAAGACTTAGAAATGAAACTTCCTAAAGTTGTTATTCTCCCTGCTAGTTTTTTAACTTCCTTTTTATTTGTTAAAATATCAAGTATTTCCTCTATAGTTTTAATTTGAGCGGGATTTACCTCTATTCCTCTGTTCGATACAAGGAAACCCAAAAATTTACCTGATTGCACTCCAAAAGCGCATTTCTCTGGATTTAGCTTCATATTATACCTGCGTAAAATATCAAAAGCAGTAGAGAGATGCTGGAAATGGTCTTGTGCTTGTGTTGATTTTACCAACATATCATCAATATAGACTTCCATCGTCTTTCCAAGATTTTCTTGGAACATTTTAGTCACTAACCTTTGATAGGTGGCTCCAGCGTTTTTTAAGCCAAAAGGCATAACTTTATAACAGTAAATCCCCATGTTTGTAATGAAGGAAGTTTTTTCCTCATCTGAGGGATTCATTTTAATCTGATTATAACCAAAATATGCATCTAAGAAGCTTAATAATTCATGACTTTTTGTGGCATCAATCATTTGATCTATATGTGGCAATGGGAATGAATCTTTGGGGCATGATTTATTCAAGTCAGTATAATCTACGCATACTCTCCACTTGCCATTCTTTTTAGGCACTACCACGATGTTTGCTAGCCAGTTAGGATACGTTATCTCTCGTATCAAACCAATCTTCAAGAGTTTATTTACCTCTTCGTCGATCACTTGGTTCTTGAATGGTCCTTGATTTCTTATCTTCTCTTCGAGCGGGGCCTAGCCTCGTGCCTATATACACTTTCTGCTCAGGCTTTTGTTCAAATAACGGAACAACTTCAAGCTCCTCCGTAGTTGTTTTGATGTGCTCATCTTCCTCCGGTTCACGAATGACGTCCGGTCTGGATTCTGCATCTATGTGGTATAGTACACCTTCCGTGGTAACTTGATTCTCCTTCTCGTAAGTATTTTCTTTCGTACCTGTTTTAGAAATAATACCTTCCGTACTTATTTGGGTAGTAATTTATTCCATGCCTGTTTGGGCGGCATTACCTGCTTGGGAGATTCCCTTATCTCGTAATTCTTCCACCTCTATTTTCTTGTTGTAGTGTACCACATAGTTTATATATTTCTTGCGGTCTGCTGATCGCCTTTGATTTGTTGAATCCACATTCATAGGGGAATTTAATTACTTGATGCAACGTGGAGGTTATTGATTTCATGTCATGGATCCATGGCCTTCCCATGATCACATTATAAGCCATGTCAGTATCGATGACTTGGAACCTAGTACTTTTGATCACCCCCTCAGCATAAGTGCTAAGCTCAATTTCTCCTTTTGTTATAACCGTAGAGTTATCAAACCCTGATATGGCTCGTGCCCTTGGGATTACTTGATTCTCCAGTAGCATTTCTTCCACGACTCTTAGGAAAATGATGTTGACTGAACTGCCTGGATCAATCAACACTCTTTTTACGTTACTGTCATGAATAAGTAAAGATATTACCAGAGCATCATTGTGCAGGAGCACTAATCCGCTGATATATGCATCATCGAAGGTTATATCGTTTTCTTCAATATTTTCACGAGCCCGTTTCCCATGTGTAATTGTGAACTTTGTGGTTGTTTTGCAGATCACTCCATTTACTTCTTCACCTCCGTGTATCACGTTGACGGTTCATTTTGGAGAAGGAGTCTTTGGGGACTCATGTTTGTTCCTCATATATGCTTGTTTACCTTTATCACTAAACAATTCTATTAAATAGCCCTGTTTCAATAAATTTTCTACTTAACCTTGTAAAAATCTGCAATTCGCAGTTTTGTGCCCATGATCATTGTGGAATCCACACCAGTCATCTAGGTTCCTTCTACTTGGATTTGTCCGCATCTCTTTGGGCCACTTAACCTTGTCTCCCATTTTCCTTAATATTGAGACAAGTTCAGTAATACTTACATTAAAGGTATGATCCCCAATTTGAGTACTACCTCTAGATCATTCATCTCGATCTTTTCTGGATCTAGACGAGGATGAGACTACATCTCTTCCCTGTGGTCTATAGTCCGACCTAGTGTTTTCGAACCTGGGGCGAATATCGCGTCCTAAGGGTCCTAAGTAAGGATCGTACCTATTTTTACCTGATTTTCTATCTGATTCAGGACGTCTGGATCTGGAATGATCTTCATCATTCCATGTTGTAGCGGGGAATTCTCTTAGACTTTCCTTAAGTCATCTCGTGGCTTCTGAGCTTTTATCGTTTAGGTTGCTTGCAAATGCCATGGCTGCCCAATTATCAGGCACCCTGGGTAACTACATTCTTTCTCGTTGAAACTTGTTTACAAACTCACAGAGTAGTTTCGTGTCTCCTTATTTTATTTTGAATATGTCTTCCATTCTCTTCTCAACTTTTTGTGCACCAGAGTGTGCTTTTATAAATCAATCCGCAAGCTCAGCAAAAGAGTCAATAGAATTTTCAGGGAGATGAGAATACCAGGTTAGGGCCCCTTTGATAAGTGTTCCCCCAAATTTTTTGACAAGGACTGATTCAATCTCTTGTTTTGTTAAGTCGTTGACTTTTACCCCTGTAGTGAAAGCAGTCACATGATCACGTGGGTCAGTTGTTCCATCATATTTAGGAACGTCGGGCATTTCAAACTTCTTGGGTATAGGCAAGGGTGCCGCACTTGGCTTCCAAGGTTGTTGAGAATATCTATCAACATCAATGCCTTTGATGATAGGTGGTACTCCAGGAATTTGTTCGATGCGATCGTTCTGCTCCTTCATCTGTTTCTGCATGGTTAGCAGTAAATTTTGTAATTCTGAGTTATTAGATATACCTGGTCTCGTTTCGAGAGATTCATTAGGAGTATCTCCTCTTCCTGAGTTTGCCAACCCAGATTGAGGATTTTCCATGGTGATGGTGTTATTGGGGGGTGGCGTCGGCGGTGTAGGTAACGTTGCCGGTAATCCTCTCGCAAATTCTTGCAAAGCTTGGCTCACATACTCTGCAATCATTTGCTTTACACGATCTTGTTCCACAGTTTGATCATTATCACCATTGTTGTTATTGGATCTTTCTGGGGATTGTTCCCTTGAACCACGTGGGGTTCCTGAAGGCGATGGAACTGGGGTTTCACTCCTTTGCTGGTTGTTGTCGTTGGAGTTTGACATAGTTCAGAGGATATCACTTGAAAAGAAAACAAAGATTATCAAATTCCCGGTATGGAACCAATTTGTTTAACTTAAGCATTAGACCCTTTGACTAAGCTTATTTTTAAGATGAACACGGGTTATTTATAATCAAGGAAATGGAGAAATCATTCTGACCGTGCCTCTCCCCTGTTTTGATCAGGTTGAGTTTCCCGTGGCTATAAGCTCGAGGGTTTACTGAATCGTGCTTCTTTGTTCTGTACCTCTTCAAAGAATCACATCCAGTTACCGTGTTTTCCTGTGTCCACGTGACTGGCTGAGTTGTCAAAAGCTGTCTTGCGTGTGAAAATCTTTTTTTTTACCAATACAAGCGTATGTCCGGATCAGGTTTTGGATAACCCGGGAGCGTTTCGGCATATATTATGGAAGATAGAGTTTTAGAAGAATTTCATAAATTTGGGCTGTAAGGCATTTCAGAGTTATTGATGTCCGTTTGGGATTCCGAGCCTGGGAATAGCTCCGTATGGTGATTCTTGAGTTGGGTGCGCGATTGGAAGTGAATTCAGATGCCTGTAGGTCATTTTGAAGTCATTTGGCTAAAGATAGAAATTTTAAGGATTTTGAGAAATCCGACCGGAAGTGGAAATTTTGATATCGGGGTCGGAATGCGATTCTGGAAGTTGGATCAGGTCCGTAATGTCGAATATGACTTGTGTGCAAAATTTGAGGTCAATCAGACGTGATTTGATAGGTTTCGGCATCGAATGTGGAAGTTTGAAATTTCAAAGTTTATAAAGTTTGGATTTGGGTGTGATTCGTGTTTTCGATGTTGTTTGATATGATTTCAAGGCTCGACTAAGTTCGAATAAGGTATTAGGACTGGTTGGTGTGATTAGAGGGGTCCCGGGGGCCTCGTGTGTGTTTCGGGGTGGTTTCTAATCAAATTTGGGTGAAAAGCTGCTGCTGGTTGTGTCCAGTTTCCTTCTTCGCGAACACGAAGGGAGTCCCGCGTCCGTGAAGAGGAAATTTGGAGGTTGCTGGATTTTTGCCTTCGCGAACGTGTGGTGGTGGACGCGAACGCGAAGGGGTTGGCTTAGTATAATACGCGAACGCGGGGCTTGGAACGCGAATGAGTAGAAGGAAAGGGAGCTGGGGGCCGTTTGTCCTATGCGAATGCACAAGGGGGCCTGCGAACGCGGAGGGTCAGGGATGTTTCCCTTTGCGAACGCACTCAGGGTGTCGCGAATGCAGAGAGGATATTGGAGTCTGGGCAGATCAATTTAAATGTGGGATTCTTGGCCATTTCTTCACTTGGTATGGGCGAGTTTGGGGAGCTTCAGGGGGGGGGGGTTTCATCAAGCATCGCAAGGTAAGTAAATTCCTCCCATTTTTGAGTTAGATACAAGGTTTATGCATGAATTTGAACATGGAAATTAGTAGGCAATTGGGATTTTTGGAAGAAAACCTAGAAAATTTTATTTTGGATTTCTACCACGAATTGAGCATGAATATTTGAGTAAATTGTATATTTGAGTTAGTAACGCTATGGGTAGGGTATATCTTCGAGAAATTTCAGATTCCGGGCATGTGGGCCCGAGGGCATTTTGGTCATTTCACTAGTGGAGTTGGGAAATTATATAATCTGGAATTGTTGCAAAATATTAGAGTATATTTTCATTGTTTGTCGTTGTTTGGATAGTTTAGGAGCGTTGTGCGTCGTTTGGAGTCATCGAAAGGGCTTGGAGGTCGGTTATGGAATTTCGGAGCGAAGTAAGTCTCCTTTCTATATTTATGAGGGGGAATTATCCTCCTAGGTGAATTAATTAAGTATATGCTATTATCTTCGGGGGGATACGTACATACGAGGTGACGGGTCCGTGCGTAGCTACTATTATGCCATGTCCGGGTAGTCTAGGATCCACTAGCATGCCTTACGTGTTGTACCTGTGATCCTACCTGTAATATTAAACTCCTAATATAATTGAAATCATAATTGAATATCTAAAGAATACTAGAGTTCATTTTCTTAGTCATCTAGAAAGAGAATTGATCTCCTCTGTGGATAAATGTATACCTGATAAGGTTATATTATTGAATATTATTAAACTTGGCAAATGAGTTTCAGAAAAAGATTTAAATGTTATTTCTCATGTTCCTTTAAGAAGAATTTTACCACTTTCCTGAGAAGATGCTTTCTTGATAAAAAAAAAAGGATTTATTGTGTGAATATGTGTATCTACGGGTGCCTTAGTCGCATGTATGATTCACGAGCAGGATAACCCTGTATTTATGTATAACCGCATCGCATGATCGATTCGCGAGCGGGGCAGATAGATGCATCTATGGTTCGAACCGTTCGACCCTCGGCAGTGCACAATTTATTATTGTTGGTCTGCGCCGTTCCACCCTCAGCATTGCTTGCCATGATATTTACTGCATAGTTGCTATGATTTTTGCCTGATTACTGGCCTGAAAATTTAAGTTGTCAATTGAGATGACAGAGATTTAAAGTTATTAAAAAGATTTTGGAAGAAGTTGTTCCTTCCCGTTGATTAATTGTTATTTGATTAAATCACCCATGTTGTTTAATTGTTATTAATATGAAAAAGATATAAAGTGTTAAATGTGAACGGAGTTGATAATATTTATTCTTGTTTTTAATAAATTGCCTATGATAATCATGCTTAGTGTCATACTTGAATATTCTAAATTGACTTTTAGCAAGTGTCTAATTTGACCTATCGCCACTATCTCTCTGAGGTTAGGCGGGCGACTTACTAAGTACACATTATTTTTGTACTCATGCTACACTTGCTATGTATTTTATTGCACAGGTACTTTCATAGCAATGTGGAGGATTCGGAGACTTAGGCGAGTTGCATCATCCGGAGAGGATCCGCAGCTGACAGAGTCTCCCTCTTATTGTATTTATTTTCATTTTAAATTTTCTTGTCCAATTTGTATTTCGGACAGGCTTTGTAGTGATTGTATAAATTCTTAGAAATTGCTCATGTACTTGTGACACCGGGTTCTGGGATGTGTTGGGATATATTGCTAAAGTGTAATATTCAAACCATTGTTTTACTTAACAGATTTTATTTGGTTAATATGTAATAAAGTGAGAGGAAATATTTTTCATAAAATTTAAAACCGGGAATTATTTAAATTAATAAATGATTGGCTTGCCTGACAATGATGTCCGACGCCATCACAATCTTATGGATTTTGGGTCGTGACAACATGGAATCAGAGCACTAGGTTCCCATAGGTCTCACGAGTCATGAGCAAGTCTAGTAGAGTCTTGCGGATCGGTACGGAGACGTCTGTACTTATCTTCGAGAGGCTACAAGGTTGTTAGGAGTACTTCCCTTTTTGATTTACTCATCGTGCAATTTGATTCCTTTGAGGTTTATGCCTATGTATGTTCCTACTCAATCTTACGCGTCGCGAAACGCTTGTTATGAATCAGGAATTTGAGGAATTGAAATGGTGCTATGGGTGTGGTGCGGGATGTTTCTCCCTGCGAAGTTGATTGAGGCTATTGTCATTACCCTGTGAAAGGATAATACGTTTTTTCAGATCAGTAGCCATGTTTTTGAAAGCCTTAAGGCTATGCGCAGGTAGTGATGATGCTTGTGATTGGTTATCGCGCGATGTAGATATGATGATAGAATTCTTGCCCATATGTTGGAGGTGATGAATGGTTTGAAGGGAGGTCTTCTCAGAGTGTGATTTCGAGATTTCGGTATTTTAGTTTTGGCAGAGGAAAGGCATTTGGATTATGAATGGTCCAGTTGGGGTTGATAAAGTAGTAAGACTTGGTGTCTTAAAGTGAGGTGGGATATGCACCTGTGATGTGAAGTCGTCGTCATTGATCGAATAGAATGTGTTAAGTTTGTCGGTGCTATGGTTTCTTTAGTTGCATGGGGTCAGAGTATTGAGAATAAGTATTGAAGAATGTGGTTGGCAGAGACTGTGAGGTACTGTGGTTCAGTATCGGATAAGTGTTGATAATGAAGGCAGCTAGAGAAAGATGATCTTCGGAGAGCTTGAAGTTGTGGTGATCTGCTGGTTTGATAGCTACAGAGAATGATCCTGAAGTGAGGCTAGGCGGTGGTTCCATTTCTAGGAGGCCAGGTGTAAGAAGCAGAAGTCGAGCAGTCGCAAAGTGGGGTAGAGACAACATAGCTTGGAATTAGAGATATTGTCGTGCATTTAACGGATGTCCATGAGGAGCGGACGGACTAGTAAAGTTGGTAAATGAAGAAGGGCGGAGGATGGGGTATTGATGTCGCAGAGAGCATGCATTTCAGCGTCGTTGAAGGTGTCCGCAGGTGATTTCTACATATGGGTTATCTCCTATGAATAGGTTAGCGGTGACATGGTTGGCAAGTTTCTGTGAGGGGTTCTGTTGGCTATTCGATATGAGGCAGAATGTGTGAATGATGCTAGAGAATTTGAGTATTTAGGGGGTGCTAGCAAGAGAATTTGGAAGAATTGGACGGATTGGTTGAGCAAGATCATGTTATCAAAGGAGAAAGGATCTCGACAGGGTCTAGAGTGGTGCAAGGAGTAGATTCGGGCTAAGTGGAGGAGTCCCACCATCTGCAGTTGGGTTGCATGATTGTGTTATCATAGGGTTGCGGATTGTCGGTGTGTTGGCAAGTTATCACAGTTAAGGGAAATGAGTAAAATGGTGATTATGTGTGGGATTTGATGAATGTGTGCAAAAGTTGGCCCTGTCATACCAGGGTTAGGCTTTGGACGATTCAGAATTTATGCTTAAGGCATAAGCGAGTTGTAAGGATAGTGACTCGGTCACGTGTTTCATTGAAAAGGATGTTCATGTGCTAGGAGAGCCTTGGAGTTGATTGTATTTGGGACCAGTCAGAGTGGGTGACTCTCAATAGCGGTCCTGGTGAATTCAAAAGTTAAGAATGAGGCATTTAAGGGTTTCAGGCAGCAGTATGATCGAGAATCGAGCTTTTGCAGAAGTAATTTCTGAGAAAAAGCAAGATGGTCGGAATGTGCTATGATATGTTTCAGCGTGCAGGATAGTATTGGAGGAGTGAGAGAAATAAACTCCGGATTGTAGAAATATTTTCAGGAGGGTATGAGACGGGTTGTGGGATATAGGCAGCATAGTCTCGTGAATCAAGGTCACTCAGGATGAGTGAGGGTTCAGTCTGCTATGAGTTGAAGGAAGTTGTTATTATTCCTGAGGCAATTGAAGATGATTAAAAGAAGATAGATTGATTAGCCATGGTTGAAATGGAACATTTACGGCAGTGATCAGTTCCTTCGATGTGATTAAGTTAGGCATGTGGTTTGTGCCGGTACGTGCGGGGCTTGTCGGCCGTCGTAATGGATTTCATGTGGGATAATTTGACTGCTATGGCCTGTCAGGTATAGGCATATCCCGGAAGGGTTATGGTAGTATAGACTACTACTTAAGGATTTGCATGTTGGGTGATGGTCAGAATTCACTCCTGTGTTGAGATGGTACTCTTGAATTGAGTTAAGTAAAAGGTTTCTATATGATGGAGTGTTCACCCTATTGGTGGTTCAGAAGTTATGATAGAATTCTTGCGCTACCTCGTATTGGCATGTTAGGTGCGGTAAGCAGTATGTAACTGGGAGTGAGAATCGAGATTGCGATTCGGTGTTGACAAGGACGTCATGAGCTCAAATGAGCAAGAATAAGGGATTTGAAGTTCAGAATAAGCTAGTGTTATCTTCAGTGTCACCTGAGATCGATATTCGGTGAAAGAGGCTTTGTACCCTGGTCATGGGTTCTTGATGTGTTTTGCAGTATTAGTGTGGTCGGTGATGCGGGTGTGCAGACTTGTTGCCTTGTGTGGAAGGTTGTGGAAGAATGACCGCGGGAAGATTGTATAAGTGTGACATGTAGTCACCTGATTGGTTGAAGATTTAGACCAGGTATAAGGAAGTGCAACATTGCTTATTTGAGAATTTATGCCTGAAAGGTGATCAGCTCATTTGGTTGTGGAGTGTGGGGTGTTTGTCCCGGCTATGACGGTTGTTCCCCCGTATTATGAGAGAAAGTGGGTTAATGTGGACCCAGGTAAAGCTATTAGCTTAGTTTGGTGTGAGCAGTGTAGAGTAGATGTTTGTGGATGGATTTAAATATAATTATGGGCTCCGTATGAGCCAAGCATGTTCATTCAATATAGCGCTTTTTCATGGAAAGATATTAGAACAGCAGATGTTGTTCCGTCTTCGTCAAATTCATGTGATATGTTGATTGTGCCGTGTGAGTTGTGAAACGACTTGATAATTTCCTATGTTTTGAGGTCCCGCGTAGTGGGGATGTTATTTGAGCAGGATAGCTCTTGAGACCTAGAGTGTATATATATATATATCGCGCCTCAGTTGTACTTGAGTTCTATAGCATATGGCTTTATCAGTCTCCCCAAGATGGTATTATGCACTTAGTGTGCTTATGATCGATATTCAGGTTCATAATGAGGTGTTGATTCTAGTCGAGATGAGATATTCAACGATTTGTTAACTCTGCAGTTGGGTATGAATTTCCACACATCTCCTCCTTTGTGGTGGTGTCATCAGCATTATAGCAGGATGTATGTATATATATCATGAGGTGCATTGGGAGCATCAGATTCGTGGAATTTTGGCTATTAAGGTTCAGGGAACGTCAATGTGGTTAGATGATGAACTTTGCGGTGCATGGTACTAATTCAGCAAAGGTATACAGTCATATTCTGGTATATCGTGTGGTGGTTGATACGGTGTTTATATATTGGAACTGGGCCTGGCAAAGAATTTCAAGTGTTGGAACTAGGTTCTGAGCTTATTATATGGATACAAGAAGAAATCTTCAGATTTGATCAAGCTAATGTACTCAACTGGGTTGTGGTAGCACGGTAAGGTGCTTGGGGTGTTAAACAGTTATTTCAAATAACTCAAGAGCAAATCTTAGCACGTTCGAGGACGAACATCGATTTAAGTGGGGGAGAATGTAACGACCCGACCGGTCATTTTGAGCTCTAGCGCGTCGTTCAGCAGTTTGAAGTCGTGAGCAGCTCCATTTTAGGTATTATGACTTGTAGGTGTGGTCGAAATTTGATTTCGGGAAGTTTAGAGTTGATTTGGAAAGAAAATTCTCATTTCAGAAGCCTTAAGTTGGAGAAATAGACTAAGATTAGCAATTTGAGTAAACGACCTCCAAATCAGGATTTGAAGGTCGCTGCAGGTTTGTATGATGATTTCAGACTTGGGCGTATGTCCGGATTATGTTTTGGATAACCCGAGAGTGTTTCAGCGTATATTATGGAAGATAGCATTTTGGAAGAATTTCATAAATTTGGGATGTAAGGCATTTCAGATTTATTGATGTCTGTTTGGGATTCCGAGCCTGGGAATAGCTCCGTATGGTGATTTTGGAGTTGGGAGCGCGATTGAAAGTGAATTCGGATGCCCGTAGGTCATTTTGAAGTCATTTGGCTAAAGATAGAAATTTTAAGGTTTTTGAGAAATTCGATCGAAAGTGGAAATTTTGATATCGGGGTCAGAATGCGATTCCGGAAGTTGGAGCAGGTCTGTAATTTCGAATATGACTTGTGCAAAATTTGAGGTCAATCAGACGTGATTTGATAGGTTTCGGCATCGTATGTGGAAGTTTGAAATTTCAAAGTTTATAAAGTTTGGATTTGGGTGCGATTCGTGGTTTTGATGTTGTTTGATGTGATTTCAAGGCTCGACTAAGTTCGAATGAGGTATTAGGACTGGTTGGTGTGATTAAACGGGGTCCCGGGGGCCTCGTGTGTGTTTCAGGGTGGTTTCGGATCGAATTTGGGTGAAAAGTTGTTGCTGGTTGCTGTGTCTGGTTTCCTTCTTCGGGAACGCGAAGGGAGTCCCGCGTCCGTGAATAGGAAAGTTGGAGGCTGCTGGATTTGCCTTCACGAACGCGTGGTGGTGAACGCGAACGCGAAAGGGTTGACTTAGTCTAATACGCGAACGCAGGGCTTGGAACGCGAACGCGTAGAAGGAAAGGGAGTTGGAGGCCGTTTGGCCTATGCGAACCACAGGGAGGCCTGCGAACGGGGAGGGTAAGGGTTGTTTCCCTTCGCGAACTCACTCAGGGTGTCACGAATGCAGAGAGGAAATTGGAGCCTTGGCAGATTAATTTAAATGTGGGATTCTTGGCCATTTCTACACTTGGTATGGACGAGTTTGGGGAGCTTCAGGGGGGGGGGGGATTTTCATCAAGCATCACAAGGTAAGTAAATTCCTCCCATTTTTGAGTTAGATACAAGGTCTATGCATGAATTTGAACATGGAAATTAGTAGGGAATTGGGATTTTTGGAAGAAAACCTAGAAAATTCTATTTTGGATTTCTACCACGAATTGAGCATGAATATATGAGTAAATTGTATATTTGAGTTAGTAATGCTATGGGTAGGGTATATCTTCGAGAAATTTCGGATTCCGGGCATGTGGGCCCGAGGGAATTTTGGTCATTTCACTGAGCGGAGTTGGGAAATTATATAATTTGGAATTGTTGCAAAATATTAGAGTATATTTTCATTGGTTTGTCGTTGTTTGGATAGTTTCGGAGCGTTGTGCGACGTTTGGAGTCATCGGAAGGGCTTGGAGGCCGGTTATGGAATTTTGGAGCGAAGTAAGTCTCCTTTCTAACTTTGTGAGGGAGAATTGTCCGCCTAGGTGAATTAATTAAGTATATGCTATTATCTTCGGGGGCTACGTACGTACGAGGTGACGGGAGTCCGTGCGTAGCTACTATTATGCCATGTTAGGGTAGTCTAGGACCCAGTAGCATGCCTTACGTGTTGTACATGTGATCCTGCATGTAATATTAAACTGCGAATATAATCGAAATCGTAATTGAATATCTAAAGAAGACTAGAGTTCATTTTCTTAATCATCTAGAAAGAGAGTTGATTTCCTCCGTGGATAAATGTATATCCGATAAGGTTATATTATTGAATATTATTAAACTTGGCAAATGAGTTTCAAAAAAAAGATTTAAATATTATTTCTCGTGTTCCTTTAAGAAGAATTTTACCACTTTCCTGAGAAGATGCTTTCTTGATAAAAAAAATGGATTTATTGTGTGAATATGTGTATCTACGGGTGCCTGAGTCGCATGTATGATTCACTAGAAGGATAACCCTGTATTTATGTATAACCGCGTCGTATGATCGATTCGCGAGCGGGGCAGATAGATGCATCTATGGTTCGAGCCGTTCGACCCTCGGCAGTGCACATTTTATTATTGTTGGTCCGCGTCGTTCGACCCTCGGCATTGCTTGCGCATGATATTTACTGCATAGTTGCTATGATTTTTGCCTGATTACTGGCCTGAAATTTTAAGTTGTCAATTGAGATGACAGAGATTTAAAGTTATTAAAAAGATTTTGGAAGAAGTTGTTCCTTCCCGTTGATTAATTGTTATTTGATTAAATCACACATGTTGTTTAATTGTTATTAATATGACAAAGATATAAAGTGTTAAATGTGAACGGAGTTGATAATATTTATTCATGTTTTTAATAAATTGCCTATGATAACCATGCTTAGTATCATACTTGAATATTCTAAATTGACTTTTAGCAAGTGTCTAATTTGACCTATCGCCACTATCTCTCTGAGGATAGGCGGGCGACTTACTGAGTACACGTTGTTTTTGTACTCATGCTACACTTGCTGTGTATTTTGTTGCACAGGTACTTTCATAGTAATGTGGAGGATTCAGAGACTTAGGCGAGTTTCATCATCCGAAAGCGATCCGCAGCTGACAGAGTCACCCTCGTATTGTATTTATTTTCATTTTAAATTTCCTTGTCCAATTTGTATTTCGGACAGGCTTTGTGGTGATTGTATAAATTCTTAGAAATTGCTCATGTCCTTGTGACACCGGGTTCTGGGATGTATTGGGATATATTGCTAAAGTGTAATATTCAAACCATTGTTTTACTTAACAGATTTTATTTGGTTAATATGTAATAAAGTGAGAGAAAATGTTTTTCATAATTTTTAAAACCGGGAATTATTTAAATTAATAAATGATTGGCTTGCCTGACAATGATGTTTGACGCCATCACGACCTTATGGATTTGGGTCATGACAATGATGCAATGGATTTTATTACATATCGTTACATTGTTTAGTCACTTTAGTCAATGCATAATATATGGACTCGTCTTTTGTTTTTCTTTACAAATAATATCGATGCACCCATCGGTGACATGCTAGGCTTGATAAAACTCTTATCTAATAAATCTTATAACTATTCTTTAGCTCTAGTAATTCCACTGATACCACTATATGAGAGTATCAATGTGGGTTGGGTGTCAGGTGCTAAGTCAATACAAAAAAAAATTTCTTGTATAAGCGTTAGTCTTGGTAAATTCTCGAGGGAATACATTGGAGGAATCTAACAATGAGTGCTTTTGTTTTAAAACTAAGTGTTTTCTCTATTGTGTCCCTTACCATTGCTATAAGACTGAAATAATCTTTCTTCGGTAATCGTCGGGCCTTCATAAAAGATATATCTTTACCAATCTTTGGAACTTGATCCCTTTTTAGAATAAAACAGGTTTCATTTGATATCTCAAACTTAATTATTTTTCATAACAATCGAGGGCAGTGTGATAGGAAGATGAGAAACATGTACCCATTAGATGTAAGATAAACCACTTTAAGTAATATCAAGTCAACTAGGATACAGGTTCTCAACTTTGAAACAAGCTTGTTAAACATGTTTAGTTAACTCAAATCTTCCCACATAAGCAACAACCTGAAAAGATCATTCAATATTTCACTTTTCATGTTTCAATTTTTCAGCTCGCATAAAATGCTCATCGAAGAATTCCTTGTCTTGTTCTTCTCCCATCAAACTTAGGATACATACCTATCACATCCATATTTTCAGACTCTTCAGCAAGCTCAACTATAATAAAATAGGTCATAATCTTCATAGTATACTGCCTTGTCTAAAAGGTTAAACATTCTCTAAAGGCCTTAAATTTGAGATGACATATATCTATCTAGTTGAGAAAATCTAGTATCATATGTAAGTACATCCTTCTTCTTATTCCGTTCTACTTATAGATTCACAGTTTCGACTTTCAAGACAATTTAGTGAACTCGTTCCCACATTAATTGTGGAGCTTCGATTGGTGCTCTCCACAATACATTATCATATCATGTATTGTCCATGTTCTCCAATCTATAAGTTTCCAACTCCACATACATCTCGTTAGAACGTCTTAGAGTTTATAATACGTTAAGTATTTCAATAAGAATCTCTAAGGATCATCCATATTAATAAAAAATGGTACTTAATGACTTTAATTTTTTGAACTCTATTAGAGAACCATCTTGGTTTCAAACTTAAAGTAAAGGCCTAAGGCTCCTAGAGCCAAGTATTGTTGCCCATTCTTCTTTTGTCTATCCATTATATCCATCGAGATCTCAAAATTTTCTTTGCATGGAGGCAAGTACCTTTGTGATGGCACTCTCCTATTGCTATAATGGTGAAACCATACTAATTTTTGGAATACCGTTAAGGCCCTCACTATGGAACAACAACCTTTTCATTTGTCTTGCCTACTATTTATGTCACTTTCTTGTTGGGAGATGATTGCATGTCTAGTGGCAGCATTTGATTTTATTCGATCCTTTAGCTGTCCGAATCAATCAAGAAAAGGATAACGATTACAGATTTAGTTGTTTGACCTAATCGCCACACAAGTACGGAGGAATAAGAAAGAAAGACAATACACATCATATCACGCCCTCACAGAATCACGATTATGGGAATGGCTGGCCACATAACCATAATCGAGATTCTACAACTAACATGTGCTCCATTAATCGCATGAATAATCTAGGGCTCTAATACCAACTTTTTCACTGTCCAATTTTAGATCATGACCGGCGCTCAGGAGAAAGTTCCCCTAAGTAAGCCTCGTCAATATTTTACAGAAAATCGGACAGAGTTTTCCCTGTTTTAGGACTATACAAAAATTTACCCCGTCTCAAAAATCAACAACAAAATTAACCCATATCGACCAAAATGTCGCATAATCCTCATCAACTAACCAAACAGTCATCCACAACTGTTAATCAATCACTTGCAATGCAGTAATACGAAATTCATCTATGAAATACGATAAGGAAGTCTAATACTAGTTATAAGTCTAAAATACTTATGACACAAAAATGACTATGAAGCGACTCAAAGAGTTCAAAAGAAAATATCCTAACAAATGAATAAACCCTTCGCCTCCGTGAATGAGTACGGGGCTCACCAAAACCTGTCAACTCGTGTACTCTAATTAATGGAATCATCGCTCGCATCAACTGTTGTCTCTGTAAAGAAATTAACGGGGAGTGAGTCGCTAGTTCAGTGAGCTTTTTTAAGTTCTAGCACGTTGTTTGTTAGTTTGAGGACTTGAGTAGCTTCACTTCAGGTATTACAACTTGTGAGCATGGTCGGAATTGAATTTCAGGAAGTTCGGAGTTCATTTGCAAAGAAAATTCTAATTTTGGAAGCTTTAAGTTGGAAGAGTTAACTAAGGTTTGACTTTTGAGTAAACGACCTCGGAATTGAGATTTGAAAGTTCCAATAGGTTTGTATGATGATTTTGGATTTGGGCGTATGTTCGGGTCGAGTATTGGGTAGACCGGGAGTATTTCGGTGCTTATTACGGAAGGCTGACATTTTGAAGGTTTTTAAGAATTTCCTAAGTTTGGGTTGAAGTGAATTTTGATGTAATCGATGTCCGTTTGGGATTCCGAGCTTGGGAATAGCTCTGTATGGTGATTATGGTCTTATGCGTGTGTGTGTACGTTGATTTGAAAGTTTGTAGGTCGTTTCATCATTAATTGGCGAAGTTAGGAAGTTGGAAGATTTTTGGAAAGTTCGATCGGGAGTGGAATTTTTGATATCAAGGTCGGATTTCGATTTTGGAAGTGGGATTAGGTCCGTAATATCAATTATGACTTGTGTGGAAAATTTGGGGTCAATCGGACTAGATTTGATAGGTTTCGGCGTCGAATGTAGAAAGTTGAAGTTCTAAAGTTCACTAAGCTTGAATTGAGGTGCGATTCGTAGTTTTGATGTTTTCTGATGTGATTTGAGGCCTTGAGCAGGTTCGCTTTTTGTCTTTGGACTGGTTGATGCGATTGGACGGGGTCCTGGGAGCCTCAGGTGTGATTCGTAGCGGTTTCAGACTATTTTTCCTTATTTTGCAATTGCTGGTGTTGGAGTCTGGTGTTTTCCTTCGCGAACGCGAAGGGTCTCACACGTTCTCGAAGAAGAAATTTGGTCTAAGGGTTTTTTTTGTTCTACACGAACGCAACACAGGGATCGCGAACGCGGAAGAGGACTGGAGCAAGCCTACGCGAACACGACACGGTGGTCGCGAACGAGAAGAAGGAAGGGAGTTGGGTGTGGAAGTGCTTAGCCTTCGTAAACGCGTTTGAGGGACCGCGAATGCGAATAGGAATTTCTTGAGTCAGTATTTTTAGCCTTCGCGATCGTGAAGGTATTCCCGTGATCACAAAGAAGGACGTGCCTGGGCAGATTGTTTTAAGTCGGGGTTTTTGCCCATTCACTCATTTCTCTCTTGGTTTGGGAGATTTTGGAGATTCAAGGGGATATTTTCATCAAGAAACACAAGGTAAGTGATTTCCACCTATTACAAGTTAAATGCATGGTTTATATGCGGATTTAAACATGATATTTTGTAGAAATTTGGGATTTTGGAGAAAAACCTAGAAATTAGTATTTTTGGAATTTGACCACGAAATTGGACATGGAATTGGAATAAATCATATATTTGAGTTCATGGTATTATGGGTAAAATTTATCTTCAAAAATTTTCAAAATTCGGGCACATGGGCTCGAGGGTCGGCTTTATTGACTTTTAGAGCGGAGTAGGGAATTGTTATAAATTGATTAATTATAAGCATTAGAATATATTTTGATTGAGTTGCACATTGTTTGACTAGTTTCGGATCGTTTGGCTTGAATTGAAGTGTTAGAGAGGCGTTGGAGCCGGTTTTGGAACTTCGAAGCGAGGTAAGTCTCATGTCTAACTCTGTGAGGGGGAAACTACCCCTAGGTAATATTTGTTATTGTAACGACCCGACCGGTCATTTTAAGCTCTAGCGCGTCGTTCAGCGGTTTGAAGTCATGAGCAGATTCATTTCAGGTATTATGACTTGTGCGTATGGTCGAAAATAAAATTCGGGAAGTTCGGAGTCAAATTGGAAAGAAAATTCTCATTTCAGAAGCCTTAAGTTGGAGAAATCAACTAAGATTAGAATTTTGAGTAAACGACCTCTGAATCAGGATTTGAAGGTTCCTTCAGGTTCGTATGATGGTTTCAGACTTGGGCGTATGTTAGGATCGGGTTTTGGATGACCCGGGAGCATTTCAGCGCATATTGTGGAAGTAAGCATTTTGAAGAAAATTTCCTAAGTTTGGCTTGAAACGCATTTCAGTGATATTGATGTCCGTTTGGGATTCCGAGCTTGGGAATAGCTTTGTATGGTGATTCTGGAGTTGGGAGCGCGATCGCGATCGAAAGTGAATTCGGATGTCCGTAGGTCATTTTGAAGTAATTTGGCTAAAGATAGAAATTTGAAAGTTTTTGAGAAATCCGACCGGAAGTGGAAAATTTGATATCGGGATCAGAATGCGATTCCGAAAGTTGGATCATGTCCGTAATGTCAAAGATGACTTGTGTGCAAAATTTGGGGTTAATCGGACGTGATTTGATAGGTTTCGACATCAAATGTGGAAGTTTGAAATTTCAAGTTCATAAAGTTTGAGGTTGAGTGCGATTCTTGATTTCGACGTTGTTTGATGTGATTTGAGGCCTCGAGCAAGTCCGTGGGATGTTATGTGACTGAGTCGTGTGATGGGACAGGGTCCTGGGGGGCCTTGGGTGGATTCCGGGTGGTTAACGGATCAAATTTGAAGTTAGAAGAGGAGCTGGGCTGCTGGTGTCTTGTGTGACCGCACCTGCGAGGATTTGGCCGCAGGTGCGAGAGTGGGCTAGCTTGGCTGGGATCTGTAATGACCTGACCGGTCATTTTGCATTATCGAACCCCGTTCCCCTAAATGAAACTTCCCATAGCGGCTTATTGTGATTTATGACTTGCGGGGACGGGTGGTTCGAGATTCAAAAGTGTTTAGAACGATATTGGAACACTTGGTTCCTTCAAGTTGGCCTTAAGGCCAAGTTTGACTTTGGTTAACACTTTGAGTATACGACCTCAAAATCGAGTTTCGACGGTTCCGATAGTTTCGTATGATGATTTCCGACTTGGGCGTATGTTCGGAATGGGTTTTGGATGACCCGGGAGCGTTTCGGCGCCCAATATCGAAATAAGAGTTTCCTTAAGTTCATATTGTGGTTGGGGGCGTGTTTTTGTGTTATCGAGGTCCGAATAGAATTTCGAGATAGGAAATAGTTCTGTTATGTCATTTATGACTTGCCTGTAAAATTTGGTGTCATTCCGAGTAGTATAGGTCGGTTCAGCGCATTGTTAGCGAATTCAAGAAACTTAAAGTTCCTTAGTTTGATTATAGGGGTTTTGAGGTGTGATTTTGAGTTTTAGAGTTGTTGTGGGTGTTCTGAAGGCTCGAGAGAGTCCGTATTATGATCTGGGACTTGTTGGTATATTTGGACGGGGGCTCGGGTGGGCCCACGTGCCTCTCGGGCACCAAACGAGGCCAAAAACTAGATGAAGCAGTTGCTGGTGCGCCTGATCTGGTGTGCCCGCAGGTGGGGTTGCCCAGTCGCAGGTGCGAGACTGCTCCTGCGGTCCCAGCCTCACAGGTGCGACCCCAGGTGGGCTTCCCAGTTCTCGCAGGTGCGGGGCCTTCCCCGCAGGTGTGGACTCCTGCCCGCAGGTGCGAGCCCAGGCCCTTGTCCCATTTTCCGCAGGTGCGGGCTATTGCTCGCAGGTACGGAACCACTGTAGGCAGTGTGTTCTTTTAAAGCACGGGAAATGTTCATTTTCTCAATTTTTCTTCCACCATTATCGACCTAGAGAGCTTGGGAAAGGGCCAATCCACCTAGCTACTGAAATGTAAGTAAATTCTACCCTAAAGTTAGTTAATGCATGATTCCGAGTTGAATTTAACTACCTAATTAGTGAAAAAATAAGGATTTGGGTAGTAACCTAGGGCTTTCGAGAATTTAGAGAATTACCCATGAATTGGCTATAAAATCATACAAAAATCATATATTAACTATCTCTAGGTTATGGGTGAGAGTATCCTTCGAGAATTTTCAGAATCCGAGCGTGCGGGCCCGGGGGTGGATTTTGGGATTTCTTCAAGAATGATGAATTGACAAAATAAGTAGGAGAATTCCATGGTTTGAGTATAATTTGATATATTTGTATAACATTGGCTAGTTTCGAGTCCTTGGGTGACGAGTTTGGAGCTTCGGACGCATTCTTGGTCCGGGAAGTAGATTCGACACTAGGTGAATCTCCTTTCTAACCTCGTAAGAGGGAATTGTCCCCATAGGTGATTTAAATGCTATGTGTGATGTTTGTGGGGGCTACATACGTACAAAGTGACGAGAGCCCATACGTAGAGACTATTATTATTATGTCTGGGTAGTTAGGCCCACATCATGCCCTGTGTTCTTCCTCGTAATGAATTATATGTTATGAATTCATGTGATATGTAGCATTGTTTTCCTGATATTTATGGAATTTGATAATATGAAGGAGTTGATTATGGAAAGTAATTTTAAAAGAATATTATGTGTGCATGTGACCGCTTCGCAAATTACATTCCGTGAGCGGAGTGTGATTTCCCTCACTCTCATGGGAGCGGGCCGTACGCCACGGTGGATTGAAAGATGCACTTATGGTTCGGGTCGTTCAATCCTCGGCAATGCATAGATATGATTATTTTATGGCAAAGATACACTTATGATTTAGGTCGTTCGACCCTCGGCAGTGCACAAATATGATTATTTTATGGTAAGGTGCACTTATGGTTTGGGTCGTTCGACAATCGGCAGTGCGCAGATATGATTATTTTTATGGCTCAGGCCGGTTGTCCTTATCCCGTATGCACATGATAATTTTTTACTGAATTCATGGATATTGATTTGACATATATTTGGGGGAAGATGAAGTAGTAATTGTTTATTTACTTCCAGTATTTACCTGAATTTCAGTGCCATATATATATTTGAGGTCATGAGCAGCTCCGTTTCAGGTATTATGACTTGTAGGTGTGGTCGGAATTGAATTTCGGGAAGTTTAGAATCAATTTGGAAAGAAAATTCTCATTTTAGAAGCCTTAAGTTGGAGAAATTGACTAAGATTGGAATTTTGAGTAAACGACCTCCGAATCGGAATTTGAAGGTTCCTGCAAGTTTGTATGATGATTTCGGACTTGGGCGTATGTCCGGATCGGGATTTGGATAACCCGGGAGTGTTTCGGCATATATTGTGTAAGTCAGCATTTTTGAAGAAATTTCCTAAGTTTGGCTTGAAGCGCATTTCAGTGATATTGATATCCGTCTTGGATTCCGAGCCTAGGAATAGCTTCGTATGGTGATTCTGGAGTTGGGAGCGCGATCGGAAGTGAATTTGGATGTTCGTGGGTCATTTTGAAGTCATTTGACTAAAGATAGAAATTTGAAGGTTTTTGAGAAATCCGACCGGAAGTGGAAATTTTGATATCGGGTTCGGAATGCGATTCCAGAAGTTGGAGCAGGTCTGTAATGTCGAATATGACTTGTATGCAAAATTTGAGGTCAATCAGACGTGATATGATAGGTTTCGGCTTCGGATGTGGAAGTTTGGAATTTCAAGTTCATAAAGTTGGGATTTGGGTGCGATTCGTGATTTCGATGTTGTTTGATGTGATTTGACGCCTCGAGCAAGTCCGCATTATATTTTGGAACAGGTTGGTATAATTGGACGGGGTCCCGGGGGTCTCGGGTGGATTCCGGGTGGTTAACCCGGATCAAGTTTAGAGTTTGAAGAAGGCTGGAATTTGTTGTCATCTGGTGTGACCGCACCTGCGAGGATTTGGATGCAGGTGCGGCTATGGCACCGCAGGTGCGAAGGATTGATGGTCCGGCTGGGAGCGCAGGTGCGATGGTATTTCTGCACCTGCGAGGTCGCAGATGCGGGTTATGGGGCGCAGGTGTGAAGTTGGCTCGAGTTGAGGAAAGCCGCAAGTGCGGAGGTTTGATCGCACCTGCGGAATCGCAGGTGCGAGTGTTGGATCGCAGGTGCGAAAAATGGCCTGGGCAGAATGTTTTAAAACCGAGATTTGTTGGCCATTTCTTCATTTTTGATCTTGGCATGGGCGAATTTGGGAGGCTTCAAGAGAGGATTTCTTCATGAAATGATAGGTAAGTAATTCATTCATGTTTTTAAGATTAATACAAGTTATATGCATGGATTAAACATGAAAATTTTGGAAATATTGAAGAAAACCTAGAAACGGTACTTTGGATTTTTAGCCACGAATTTGAGCATGGAATGTAGAGTAAATTGTATATTTGAACTAGTGGAGCTATGGGTAGATTATATCTTCGAGAAATTTCGGATACCGGGCACGTGGGCCCAAGGGCATTTTGGTCATTTCACTAAGCGGGGTTGGGAAATTTTATAATTTGGAATTTTTGCAAATATTAGCGTATATTTTCATTGGTTTGCCGTGATTTGGATAGTTTTGGGGCGTTGTGCGTCCGTTGGAGTCGTCGGAAGGGCTTGGAAGCCGGTTATGGAATTTCGGAGCGAGGCAAGTCTCCTTTCTAACTTTGTGAGGGGGAATTGTCCCCCTAGGTGAATTAATTAAGTATGTGATATTATCTCTGAGGGCAACGTACGCACGAGGTGACGGGAGTCCGTGCGTAGCTACTATTATGCCATGTCCGGGTAGTCTAGGACCCACTAGCATGCCTTACGTGTTGTACCTGTGATCCTGCCTGTAATATTAAACTGCTAATATGATCGAAATCGTAATTGAATATCTAAAGAAGATTAGAGTTCATTTTCTTAATCATCTAGAAAGAGAATTGATTCGTCCGTGGATAATTGTATACCTAGTAGGGTCATATTATGGAATATCATTAAACTTGGAAAATGAGTTTCAAAACAAAGATTCAAAAGCTATATTTCATGTTCCTTTAAGAAGAATTTTACCACTTTCTTGAGAAAAACTGCTTTCTTGATAAATGTGGACTTATTGTGTGAACATGTGTAACTTTGGGTGCCTGAGTCGCATGTATGATTCGCGAGCAGGATGACCATGTATTTGTGTGTATTCATATGAGCACCTGAGTCGCAGGTACGATTCGCGAGCAGGCTAGCCTTATTATTTTAATCGCGTCGCATGATCGATTCGCGAGCGGGGCAGATAGATGCATCTTTGGTTCGAGCCGTTCGACCCTCGGCAATACACAGTTTATTATTGTTGGTCCGCGCCGTTCGACCCTCGGCATTGCTTGTGCATGGTATTTACTGCATAGTTGCTATGATTTTTGCCTGATTACTGGTCTGGAATTTTAAGTTTTCAATTTNNTTTAGCAAGTGTCTAATTTGACCTCTCGTCACTACCTCTCTAAGGTTAGGCGGGCGACTTACTGAGTACATGTTATTTTTGTACTCATGCACAGGTACTTTCATAGTAATGTGGAGGATTTGAAGACTTAGGTAAGATGCATCATCCGGAAGCGACCCGCAGCTGATAGAGTCTCCCTCATACTGTATTACACTATTTTAATTTCCTTGTCCACTTCNTGTATTACATTATTTTAATTTCCTTGTCCACTTGTATTTCGGACAAGCTTTGTAGAAATTGTAAAATTCTTAGAAATTGCTCATGTACTTGTGACACCGGGTTCTGGGATGTGTTGGGATATATTTGCTAAAGTGTAATATTCAAACCATTGATTTACTTAACCGATTTTATTTAGTTAACATGTAATCAAGTGAAAGGAAATGTTTTTCATAAATTTTAAAACAAAAAATTGTTTCAAAATTAATGATTGGCTTGCCTGACAATGATGTCCGGCGCCATCACGACCTTATGGATTTTGGGTCGTGACAACATGGTATCAGAGCTCTAGTTTCCCTTAGGTCTCACGAGTCATGAGCAAGTCTAGTAGAGTCTTGCGGATCGGTATAGATACGTCTGTACTTATATTCGAGAGGCTACATGGCTGTTAGGAGTACTTCCCTTCTTGATTCCTCATCATGTGATTTGAATCCTTTGAGGCTTATGCCTATGTTTATTCCTACTCAATCTTACGCGACGCGAAGCGCTTGCTATGAACCAGGAATTTGAGGAATTGAAATGGTGCCATGGGTGTGGTGCGGGATGTTTCTCCCAACGAAGTTGATTGGGGCTATTGTTGTTGCCCTGTGGAAGGATAATATGTTGTTTCAGATCAGTAGTTGTGTTTCTGAGAGCCTTAAGGCTATGCTCAGGTAGTGATGATGCTTGCGATTGGTTATTGCACGATGTTGATATAATGATAGAATGATTGCCCGTATGTTGGGGGTGATGAATGGTTTGAAGGGAGGTCTTCTCAGAGTCTGATTTCGAGATTTCAGTATTTTAGTTCCGGCAGAGGAAAGGCATTTGGATTGTGAATGGTCCGGTTGGGGTTGATAAAGTAGTAAGACTTGGTGTCTTCAAGTGAGGTGGGATATGCATGTGTGACGTGAAGTCGTCGTCATTGATCTAATGGGATGTGTTAAGTTTGTCGGTGCTATGGTTTCTTTTGCGTGGGGTTAGAGTATTGAAGAATGCGGTTGGCAGAGAATGATCCTGAGGTGAGGATAGGCGGTGGTTCCATTTCTAGGAGGTCAGGTGTAAGAAGCGGAAGTCGAGCAGTCGCAAAGCGGGGAGCGGCAACATAGCTTGGAATTTGAAGATATTGTCGCGCATTTAATGGATGTCCATGAGGAGCGTACAGACTAGTAAAGTTGGTAAATGAAGCAGGGCGTAGGATGGGGTATTGAAGTTGTAGAGAGCGTGCATTTCAGCGTCGTTGGAAGGTGTCCGCTGGTGATTTTCACAGGTGGGTTATCTCCTGTGAATAGGTTAGCGGTGGCATGGTTGGCAGGTCTCTGTGAGCGGTTCTTGTGGCTATTCGGTAGGAGGCAGAATGTATGAATGATGCTAGAGAATTTGAGTATTTAGGGAGTGCTAGCAAGAGAATTCAGAAGAATTGGACGGGTTGGTTGAGCAAGATCGTGTTATCAAAAAAGAAAGGATCTCGGCAGGGTCTAGAGTGGTGCAAGGATTAGCTTCGGGCTAAGTGGGGGAGTCCCACCATCTGCAGTTGGGTTGCAGGATTGTGTTATCATAGGGTTGCGGCTTGTCGGCATGTTGGCAAGTTATTATAGCTAAGGGAAAGGAGTAAAATGGTGATTGTGCGTGGGATTTGATGAATGTGTGCAAAAGTTGGCCCTGTCGGGACAGGGCTAGGCTTTGGAGGATTCATAATTTTGCTTAAGGCATGGGTGAGTTGTCAGGGTAGTGACTCAGTCACGTGTTTCATTGAAAGGGGTGTTCATGTGCTAGGAGAGCCTTGGAGTTGATTGTATTCGGTACCAGTCACAGTGGGTGACTCTCAATAGCGGTCTTGGTGAATTCAAAAGTTAAGGAAGCGATGTTTAAAGGGTTTCAGGCAGCAGTATGATCGAGAATCAAGCTTTTGCAGAGTAATTTATGAGAAAAGGAAGATTGTTCGAATGTTCTATGATATATTTCAGTATGCAGGATAGTATTAGAGGGGTGAGGGAAATAAACTCCGGATTGTAGAAAGATTATCAGGAGGGTATGAGACGGGTTGTGGGATTTAGGCAGCATAGTCTCGTGAATCAAGGTCACTCGGGATGAGTGAGGGTTGAGTTTGCTATGAGTTGAAGGAAGTTGCTATTATTCCTGAGGCAATTGAAAATGATTAAAAGAAAATAGATTGATTATCCATGATTATTCGCGAACATAGGCCAAATAGGCCAAGAAACCCTTCTCGACCATACACCGAGCCTTCATATATGAAATAACTCTACCGGAAGAATGACTAGGAGTCCCTCTCCACTCCAAACGAGGTGCTCTTGGCAAGGCCAAGGTCACTGTCTTGGCAGGACAGTCCAGAATAGTATGGTAGGGAGATAACCAATCCATCCCCAAAATAACATCGAAGTCAATCATATCAAGAAGCAAAAGATCTACCTGAGTCCCTAGACAACCAATAACCACTAAGCATGAACGGTAGACTCGATCTACCACAATAGAATCATCCACCGGGGTAGACACATATACAGAAGTACTCAAGGAATCACGGGGCATGCTCAGATAAGGGGCAAAATATGAAGACACATAGAAGAATGTAGATCCCGGATCAAATAAAATCGAAGCATCTCTGCTGCAAACGGAAACCATACCTGTAATAATTGTATCGGAGGCCTCAGCCTCAGGCATGGCAGGAATAGCATAGCACCGGGGCGGAGCCCCTCCGATCTGAACATCTCTGGGTCGACCTACTGCGGGCTGACCTCTACCTCTCGTGTCTTGTCCTGTACCTCTATGAGTCTGACCTCCACCTTTGGCACCTCGACCTCCACCCCTAGCTGGTTGAGGGGGTTGGGGTGCACCTGGTGCGGGAATCATAGCACGAGAACCCGGATGCTGAGAAATACCAGAAGCTCGGGGCAATACCTAGCAATGTGCCCTGGATCACCACAAGAGTAACAAGCCCTCTGCTGCTGAGGCTGCTGGCCCTGAAACTGTCCCTGTCGACCAGAATAACCACCCTGGAAGCTTTGAAGCGGCGGTGCACTGATATGAGTTGATGGTGCACTGTGGGATACCTGAAGCGCTGATTGGAATGGCCTAGGAGGATGACCTCTGCCAAAGGAATCTCTGCCTCTAGATGAGGCACCTGAATCGACCGGAATGGCGAGTTCTCTTGTCAGACCCCTGACCGCTGCCATGCAATAAGACCATCTCAATACGCCTGGCCACATTGGCCGCCTCCTGGAATGAAATATCAGTACCTGTCTCTCTGGCCATCTGGAGTCTAATAGGCTGAGCTAGACCCTCAATAAACCTCCTAACCCTCTCACGATCAGTGGGGAGTATCATAATAGCATGTAGGGCCAAAGTAATGAACCTGGTCTCATACTGTGTAACAGTCATAGATCCCTGCTGGAGGCGCTCAAACTGCCTCCAAAGCCCTCTCTCTGAGTAACTGGTAGAAACTTCTCCAAGAATAACTCGGAGAACTGAGCCCAAGTCAAGGGTGAAGACCCAGCTGGTCTGGTCAAACAAAAATCCCTCCACCAAGTCTTGGCGGTACCAGAAAGACGGAATGTAGCAAAATCAACTCCATTGGACTCCATAATGCCCATATTCTGAAGAACCTCATAGCAAATGTTCAAGAAATTCTGGGGATCCTCTGATGGTGCACCAGTAAATGTAGTAGAAAATAGCTTGGTGAACCGATCCAACCTCCACAAAGAATCGGCAGACATGGCTTCCCCCTCAACTATCTCTGCCATAAAACTCGGCTGAGTTGCTCCAGCTGCCTGGGGTGCTGGAGTCTGGAACTGAGGAGCTAGATGCTCTGGTGTGCGAGTAGTAGGAGTCTGGGTCCCTCCCCCCAGCCTGAGAGACGGCTAGTGCAGTAGGAAGAAGACCGTCCTGAACCACGCTCTCCATAAGGCCCACTAAACGGACCAGAATGTCCTAAAGAACCGGGGTGGCAATGAACCCCTCTAGGGCCTGACTGGTCCAACTGGAACTGTCTGAGTAGGAATCTTAACGGCAAAGTCTACATGTTGGACCTCTACCAGTGCTGTTACTCTAGGCTGAGCCCTAGCTCTGCCTCAGCCTCTAGCACGGCCTCGGCTTCGGCCCCTCGTAAGAGCTACAACAGGAGGATCAGGCTGCTGATCAATAGATGAGGAAGCACGCGTTCTCGCCATCTGCGAGAGAATAGAATAGAAAATCAGTTAGCATTTAGAATTCAAACCGCACGACAAAGAAGAAGAAATGTGAAGTTATTCCTAACTTTGCAGCCTCTGGGGGATAAGTACATACGTCTCCACACCGAACCCTCATACTCTACAAGTTTGTCCGTGAATTGTGAGACCTAGGCAACTTAGTGCTCTGATACCAACTGTCACGACCCAAAATCCCACCTTCAGGCCGTGATGCTGTCTAACATTGAACCCGCTAGACAAGCCAACATTACTAGTTATTCCGATTTATGCCTTTGCTATTTAGCATTTTAAAAGTGAGATATAAGAACAAATAGAAATTAGAATGCTGAAGGTAAGAAATTCAACAAACTAAAATAATAAATCTTACAAAAATTTCTTTAAACATACCCCCAGAACTGGTGTCACAATTTCACGAACAATCTAAGATCTTGCTAAAAACAAAGTCTGAATAAACAGTGCAACTGTCTCAGAAGTACAAGAGAAGACAGAAAGAAAAAGGAATGAGATAGGAGGTTACGCCAAGGCCTGCGGACGCCTACAGGACTACCTCAGTGTCGCCTGTGGACTGAAGGATACTCGCTCGATCACTATCCACCGGGTCTGGTACCGTAATCTGCACAACATAAAGAAGTGCAGGTGTAGCATCAGTACAACCGACCCCATGTACTGAGTAAGTGCCGAGCCTAACCTCGGCGAAGTAGTGACGAGGCTAGGACACGACAAATAATAAACACTTGTGCAATTCAATAATATATATAACAAAATAACGGTAAGAAGTAAACAGTTAAGTACGAATACGGGGAAAACGTGTTGGGGTACAAAGGGGAGAACACCTATCGAATAACAGAACATGGCAATCGTCTAGTATCAAAATAACAACAGAGAAAAACAAGTGCACGGCATCACCCTTTGTGCTTTACTCTCGTTCTCACCAAAATAAGTGCACGTCATCACCCTTCGTGCTTGTACCCTCATTCTCACCAAAACAAGTGCACGACATCACCCTTCGTGCTTTTACCCTCCTTCTCACCAAAACAAGTGCACGACATCACCCTTCGTGCTTTTACCTCACAGTATCATGGTACGACATTATCCTTCGTGCATCATCTCTCATATCATGGCACGACATCACCCTTCGTGCTTTTACCTCACAGTATCATGGTACGACATTATCCTTCGTGCATCATCTCTCATATCATGGCACGACATCACCCTTCGTGCTTTTAAAATTACAGTATCGACATGACATTAACCGTAGTGCTTTTAAATATAAAATCATGGAACGACATCACCCTTCGTGCTTTTACACTCTTCCTCACCCAAGAAATAATCAGAACAACAATTTGGCAAGGAAGAACCACAATACAAATCATAATTTACAACATCCCGACAAGGGAACAATAACAGAAATATCACCATCCCGGCAAGGGACACAACTATAACCAATCTCACTGAATGTACAACATAGCCAAATAATCCTCAACCGAACAACTAATCAACAGTGTTCACAACCAAGTATTTCCAACAATTGAATAATCTCCAAAATGGAAGCTACCTCATAACACAATGGATATCGAAGAAAACACATATATCATAAGATATGACTCACGGGCATGCTTGACAATAAGGTATAGGTACTTGTCACATCGCCTATACATTGAACATGATAATAACACGAGCACATATGACTTAACACCTATTCCCTCAAGCTAAGGTTAGGCCAAACACTTACCTCGACTCCAAGAATCCAAATCAAGCCTCTAGCACCGCCTTTCCTTTCGAACCCGACTCCAAATCAATAGTATCTAAACATAATCGAATCAATAATATCAATTAATTCTAAAAAAATCAATTACAATATTTAATTATAGAATTCCCAACATTCTTCCCAAAATTCCAAAAATTGACCCCGGGCCCACTTGGTCCAAACACGAGGTTCGGACAAAAACCCGATCACCCATTCCCCTACGAGCCCGAATATATAATTTGTTTTGAAATCCGACCCCAAAACGGGGTCAAATTCCCAATTAATCAAAAAGCCCTAACTCTACCCAAATCCTCAATTTTCTACCATTAAAACCCTAGATTTCTTGATAAAAGTTGATGAAAATCATTAGGAAGTTAAAAGAAACTAGTTAGGGGTTACTTACCTATGATTTGGAAAGAAACTCTCTAGAGAAAATCACCCTTGGTCTCCTATTTTGGTGAAGAAATGAAGAAGAAATCGGATGAACATCTAACTTAAACACTGCCCTACCCTCACACCTGCGGTGCATGGGTCGCACCTGCGGAATTGGGTTGGCTGGGGCTGGACCGCACCTGCGGCTTCTTATCCGCACCTGCGGTCTCGCACCTGCGGCCCAAGGCTCGCAGGTGCGGGCGCACCAGAACTGGTGCACCAGCACTGATTTTTCAACTCTAAACACCCTGGAACCCACCTGAAACTTACCTGAGCCCTCGGGGCTCCAAACCGATTATGCACACAACCTCAAAAACATTCTACGAACTTATTCAAGTAACCAAAACACTAAAATAACATCATGAACATCGAATTAAACCTCAAAATAAATGAAATTCCTTTAAGCTTCCAAAACTTCTAGATTTTCCATTTTCGATCTGAATCACATCAAACTAAGTTTGTTTCCCACCAAATTTCATAGATAACACATATAATACATATTGAACATGTTCCGGGCTCCGGAACCATAACACGGGCCCGGTATCACAGGTTTCACATCAAATCTCATTTTCAAAAACCTTTATATTTTTCAGAAAATAATTTTCTTCAAAATATCATTTCTCGGACTTGGCACCTCGGAATTCGATTCCGGGAATACGCCCAAGTCCCATATTTTCCTACGGACCCTCCGGGACCGTCAAATCACAGGTCCGGGTCCGTTTACCAAAACTGTTGACCAAAGTCAACTTTACTCAAATAATTAATACAAAATCATCATTTTATCAATTTTCCACTTAACGGCTTCCCAGCTACACGCCCAGGCTGTACATGCACACCGAGGTGAGATAAAATGAGGGTTTCACGGCCTAGGAACACGGATTTAGCTAAAATTATACGGGATGACCTTTTGGGTCGTCACATCGACACGAGGTGAGTCTCCTTTCTAACCTTGTAAGAAGGAATTGTCCCCTAGGTGATTTAAATGACTATGTGCTAATGTTTATGGGGCTACGTACGTAAAAAGTGATGAGAGTCCGTACGTAGCGGCTATTATTGTTATGTACGGGTAGTTAGGCCTACATCATGCCTTGTATTTTTCCTCGAATTGAACTATATGCTTTATGAATTTATGTCATATGCAGCTTTGTTTCCCTGAGATCGTGGAAATTGAGAATTTAAAGGAATTGTTCACTAGAAAATAAATTTATGGTTAATATTGTGTGTGCATGTGACCGCTTCGCAATTTACATTCCGCAAGTGGAGTGTTATTTCCCCCAGTCTCATGGGAGCAGGCCGTACGCCACAGCGAGATTGAAAGATGTAATTATGGTTCAGGCCGTTCGACCCTCGGCAGTGCACATATATGATGATTATGATGGCGCAGGCCGGTTGTCTTTATCCCGCATGCGCATGTTAAACTGTTAATGATTTCAAGGATATTGAAGTGATAAGATATTTGGGGGAAATGAAGTAGTAATTGTTTATTTACTTCCAGTATCTATTTGGATTACAGTTACCTTTAATGTTTATTATTTTTATCATCCTCGTATGCCTATTACTGATATCATATCTTGTTAAATTATTTGGTTGGACCTTAGTGAGTTTCAAGTCGATCTCTCTTCACTACTTCTTCGAGGTTAGGCGGGATACTCACTGGGTACATATTTGTTTATGTATTCATGCTACGCTTTTGTACTTAATTGTACATGTTCTGAGGCTGGTGCATCTGGTTACCAGACCGGAGCTCGATTTTGAGTATAGATTGGACATGACTTCACGGTGAGCTGCTTCTCCTGACGATCCTCGACAGCACCATGGGGTTTCTTTTGTTATTCCCGTCTATTTCTTCTAGACTGTGGGAGAGTTATATTATATCTTTTGTATATTCTGTTAGTATGCCCGTAGGACTTGTGACACTAGTTCCTGGCACACACGTGGTAGATATTATGGTTTACGGGTCTGTATATATATTGGCTCACGCCTCCTTATGACTGTTTTTGGTTAAATCGGCTAATTATCTTTTTCAATTAATGTTTTGAACTTTAAAACTTGGCACGTGTTGGGATGTTTAATCAAATATGTGAAAATCCTTAGTTATTTGGGTGTTGGCTTGTCTGACCCCGATGTTGGGCGTCATCACGACCTGAGTTAGGATTTTGGGTCGTGACAGTATAACTGTGGATCTTTTCGCAAGAAGTCAAATATAGTGGTAGTCCCTACTCGAGGAAAATCGGTAATTGTATGTTAGTTCTACCTTCCCACTAGAGGGGGATATAACTATAATCGGTAATTTATAAATACAAGGTGCACCAGATCTATCAAACCTGTCGGTAGCTACAGGATCCTTCAAAGTCTCCTCCCATTTATACTTTTCTCTGTAAACAATACATATTCATATGAAAGCATTTTCAAAATACTACAGGACATTTCTATCAGATCATATAATCTCATTCTGGAAACGGTATTCATATCTCAAGTAACAGTAAAACATAAACAGTAAGGATATTTTAAACTGTAAACATCCCAAGTAAACTATCTAATATCATATCAAGTAACGGTAAAAATATCTAGTAACAATGAGAATATTTAAACAATAATAATCATCTCATATAATTATTTCGGCATCATATCGAGTAAAGGATCCCACACGCAAATTCAAAACAATCGGTAGTGTGTTCATATTAAAATCATGTGTAAATTATGCAAGTTGTGGAAACACAAATTGCGGCAAGGTTACTACTTACATTACTCGTGTCGAAATACCAAACTAGTCACCTCGAGCGATCTATACGACTTTCTTCAATCAATCTATAATCACATCAACATCAATCTCGTGTTAATTTCCTTGTTAAGCTAATTCGTAGCTAATTTAGAATACCCAACCCTCGAGGTTTTATGTTTGACTCTTAATTCCCCGAATTTTTTTCCCACGCTAAGAGTAATTAGTAATCTATCAAATTCAATTTGGTCATATAATTTACTAATCTAATTTTATAAAGTTCTATGGATTCTTCACAAAGAAAATTCTTAAATACGTGAATGAACTAAAACTAGTAGCAATATATGTCTATACTTATCTATAATATTTTGGCATAATACCCTAATAAACACTTCTACTTGTCCCGCTTTATCATCCCGGTCCCGATACTCTACGAAGTTTCATCTAGACACTCGTAGTTTTTAAAATACATTACTTTAGACCCTTCTGACCGTTGACCAAGCATATGTGGCATATGCATTGTTGAGTTGGGTAAAATGCATGATTGCACGCTCTAAAAAGCGAGTAACTTTGATGATCCCAATTAAAAAATAACAAAAAATGAAAAAAAAATTATTCTTACACAAAAATTCCACCTCCACCGAGGTCTTTTCCCCCTCCCCACTTTTCATTCTTTCTCATCCCTCCCCCTCTCCCCTCTTCCCTCTACCCAAGAGGATTTAGGGCAAATAGCTGACGATATCTACGCCAACGTCGATGAGAACTCATAGCGTTACCGGCCGATTATCAGCGGCGAGCAGCTGGATATTGAGTTGTACGCCGCCTTATACAGCGGTCGAACAAAAATTATGAGGCTTCTATTCATAGTTGATCGTTGTGGCAATGCTTCAATGCTATTGGAGGCTTAGAGAATGGCATATGATGAGATTAAGAAATGTGAGAACAAAAAATTTTTCTGTGAGGTTGTACAGAAGGAAAAGCTTGAGAACGAACTCAACGCTTATAAGGTATCTTTGGTCATGGAAATAGACCATTCTTTTTGTCTATTTCGATCTTTGAGTCTCTTCAAAATGGACCTAATATACATGAACTTTACTCTCTTGATTTGGGTATTTGGTTTTAAACTCTGTTGTTTTTGAATCTTTATTGCAGTTTCAAGTAGCAAAGTAGTAGTTCTTCCGTTTCGGGGGCTCTTCGCCGGTGCCGGCGACAGTAAATTGAAAGGGGATTTCTTTACGTCCGGTGAGTCATGAAAGGATTAATGTTTGAATTTTATTTTTATTTTTAAATTTTTTATTTTAATTATTTTTAATCTACCATGTGACATGGCATATAAACATTGTTATTTTTTACGTGGCAGCCAACGTGGAGGAGATTGTATTACACGCAATGCAGCCTCCTGTCATAAGCATTTATTATACACAGTTTGAAGGAGTGTAAGTGTTCAATTGGAAAATTGTTAAGTTTGGGGACCGGCATGACAAAGTGGCACAAGTATAGGTACCATTTAGGCTATTTTGCCTAATATTTTCTTATTGGTGTGTAAATTTGTTTTTTCTTGCGAAATACTTCAATCATGGAAACAAAATTAAATTCTACTAGAAGAACTCAAATAAGAAGTTCAAGTATTACCCGTGAGAACTAGTTAATGCTTAAAAGTTTCTCAACTGATATGTCTATGGTTCCAACGCCAAATCCTTTATTCTAATTGTTTAGAACCTGGTGCCCTTTTGTTTAAGGGTTGAGGCCCACCAATTTTTTTTGTTTTTTTGTTTTTAAATTCTTGGTCTTATTTTACTTGATTGTTCTTTTTTTTGGACAATTACTTAACTACCCTTTTTTTATGTAAGGTGTTACATAATGTGCCCAAAATAATCAACATATATTTTCCCAAACAAGCACTTAGAGTGCTTGGACACGAGAGGTGCTGGCGCAATAGATGCAATACTACAGAGAGGTGTTACAAGTGAGCAGCCTAGGAAGGACTATAAACTATGATGTCGTCGAAGAAAACTAGCACAAAACGACGCAAGTGGGCTGGAAATACCTCATTCATAGTGGCTTGGAACATTGAGGGAGCATTAGTAACCCAAATGACATTACCATAAATTTATAATGCTCATCGTGGGTCTGAAAAACTATCTTGGCCACATCCTCGAGCCTAACTCTGATTTGATGGTATCTGGATAATAAATCAAGCTTAGAGAAATAATTAGCGCCATGTAGTTCATCAAATAATTCGTCAATGATTGGAATTAGGAAGCGATCACGGACTATAATGGCATTCAAGGCCTAGCAATCTACACAAAATCTCCATGTCCTATCCTTCTTTCGTACTAGCGGTATTAGAGAAAAGAAAAGGCTCATGCTAGGTTGTATCGCTCATTCTCGAAGCATATCCACAACAAGCTGCTCCATAACATGCTTTTGAAAATGGGGATATCTATATGGCTTTACATTCACTTGTTGAGTCCCGGGTGCAAGATGGATTTGATGACCCTAACCACGCGATGGAGGAAGGCCTGTGGGCCTCTGGAATACATCTTCAAACTTACTCAAGAGGGCAACCAATTCCACAACTGCTTCCCTTGTATCAGTTATCTCCTCTATAATCGTCTCTAGCCTAAAGAACAAATATATGGCATCAATGGCAGCCATCCTTCCTAGGCTATGCAACTGGTAGCATAATTTGTAAGTACCGGCCCCAAGGCGGCCAACCATGCCATTCCCAGCACTATGTTGGATCCATGGAGTGGCAAGATATATAAATCTTCCACTAGCATGCACCCTTAGATCACCGGATTGGTTTGCCTCGGCACTGCATTACTTTGAAGATGTTGTCTACCACTCATCATAACCGAGAAAATAGGAACCGATGCAATAGGAAGCTGGAGGTGCTTAGCGGCTTGAGGTCGGATGAAGTTATGTGTCCTTCCTCTGTCTACCAAGACCAAAACCAGAGTACCATTGACTTGGCCTTTAAATCTTAGAGTTGATGGCAAAATACCTCTAGTTAAGACATGATAAGAAATTGACGAATGTTCTTGTAGTTCTAAACATTGTAGCTCCTCCACAATGAAATCACCAGAGGCAAAAGGTTCCGACAATTTAGGGTCAAATTCATGTTCATCAGCAACCAAGAGAAGCTGGGATGGAGTCTTACACTTATGACCTGGTACAAACTTGTCCTCACAATAGAAACACAACCCACGCTTACGGCGACCGTGGACCTTTACATGAAATAGCCGCTTAATAGAAGGACGATTTGGTGTTTGTGAGACAGTAGCATTAGTGGTGATGGCGGTGGAGGAATTTTGATTGAGGGGTGCAAAATAGGGGTTGGTAATAATGGGGTTGTCCGAGAAAAGGCAAGTTGGGTAGGTCCCTCTTTAGCTTGGATTCGACACTTTTGGATATGGGCTAAATCAAGGGTCTCTTCGTAAGTTTTGAGCATACGGACCAACACAAAATTCTTAATATCCTCATGAAGTCCAAAAATAAAAATACGTACCATACATGCGTCAGTCATGTCGTTTGTTTCATTTGTAATGGTTTCAAATAGTTCCTGGAACTCAAATACACTGGTGGTTTGGTGGAGCTTCTCTAGCCGTCGCTCTGCCGATTCCAATCCCTTTTGTCCGAAACAAACTCGAACCTTCGCTGCAAAATTGTCCCAGTTCATAGTTGTTTATTCCGAAAGAGCCACCGGTACCATTCAAGCGCCTCTCCATCAAGGTAAAAGGATGCGATGGTTAGCTACTCCGATTCTGCAGTTTAATAAAATTTAAGGTAGCACTCCACCTGAAAAATCTATGCCTCTAGGTTCTCATTGCAAAATTGACGTATCTCCGACATGTATCGTTGAACCGTCTTCGGAGTGACCTCCATAGTCTGATCTGGGTTTTTAAAGGCAGTCGTAGCCGTTCTCCCCATAACCTCAATCAACATCGAACGTATATCAACAATGTCCTTAGAGAACGAATTTGACGCTGCCTGAACAGATTCTTCAACGAGAGACTTGAGTTTATGGTCATCCATGAAAGACATCTGGATGAAAGAACCAACGGAATAAATTTATTAATGAAACAATAACCAAAAATCCCAAACAATATTAATAGGAACTTAGCTCAAAATTAAAATTGCTGATAAGCAGACTAATACTCAAAAACAGAGTTTCAATAGGAAATACTAGAAGAAGATAACTAGGGATAATAGAGAAGGAGATGGGTAACATGAAGAAAAGAGGGAGAAAAAAAAGAACACACACATCAATATTTGCTAACTCCTCAATGCTTTTTTGCCTACTCTTTTACCTAACCAACTTTGTCATTATTCACGTGACCACCACCTTTCCAAACATAAACTCCAACCCTTATTGGAGGAGTAATTTTTCTAAAACTCCTACGTGTCTTCTCCATGGGACCATCTTTCGTGGCATCTTTGTTGGTTTCCTAGTCAACTATTTCAGTCATACCAAATGACGTGACCCACTATTGATTCGATAATTCCTTTGTTCCTGAGACAATAATTATCGAAATGTGAAGCATTCGAAAAATCAACGTGTACGTCCAGAGACTCAATCAACCGCGCTCAAAGATTGTGGACATTGGATATTACGTTGATGCAGTTATAACTATCGAGAATCTCGCTCTCCATTACATGACCCCTGGCGTGCTAGTCCAAAACTCGGAGCAATAACACTTCCCCACGACTATAAATGCCACTTTAACACTTCAAGAAAGGATAGTCGAAAAACGAAGACAAAAACATACGATAGAAAATTACGAGTGTTCTTCTTTACTTAATTTTGTCTTTAAGCTTTGTTAAAATCATCTTAGATATTGTTAGTGATGTATCTAATAAGACCCACCGAGGCTCATCTTTAATAAGATCTCTTTTATCACTCCCTTTATTTTGTTTCATTCTTCCTATTCAAATTTTGGATCAAACCGATTGCTAGAGGCCTTAAATTTAATTATTTCCTCCAAAATCATATTTTGGGTCAAACAGTCCTAACCTTAATGAATCAAATATTAGACATCGGATAACCAAGTTTAATAGGGACCTGACAATAAGAAAAATTTAATAGGGAACAATCACGGTATATTGAATAACTATAGGGACCAAAGTGACATTCAGCTGCACCTGCAGGAATCATTCGTTTTGTCCATTTTTCCAGTCTATAAAGTGCATATATGGTCCTAGGGGTGAGGTAGCTTCTCAAGAAACACTACCTCACTCTAAAATTGACACTTCCAATATTGTTGCCTCTACTCTCCGATATGCTCACATTCAATAGACACAGCACCGTTTAGGGTTTAAAAGTGAAAACTCCAACAAACAGATCGATAATTTTTTTCTATATATAGCGATTCTCCTGATCATCATACTGAGCTAGTCGCTGTTTGTGTGTGCGCGTTGTGTGAGGCAATCGTTTTTCAAGTAAGCTTCTATTCCTTCATGGATTTTCATAGAGTGATTTCATGATTTTCACATGATATATATCTACTGTGTTCTTAATTGCGTCTAAGGTTCTTTAGGGTTTTATATGGGGAATTTGTTAGGGTAGTTGTCTTGCATTACTTTATGATATTTACTTTGATTTTCTTGCTTTTAATCCGCAATGTATGTGACATTGTTTTGCCTGAGTGATTTATAATTGCTTTCAAGAATTTACACCCGTCTTTTCGAATTTTCTGGTCAAAAAAAGTTTACTATGTGTGAACTGTGCAAAATCAAAAATGTATGGGACCTATAGTTGTCTATGCACAGTGAACGTTTCGGTCACTACTTTTAGGCTCTTTTCTAGGGTTGTTGTTGTTGGTGGAATCTATAATGGTGAAGTTCTTGGTTAATAAGATCAAGCCCCCAAGGCCTAGTTCAAGTTACAAAGGTTGAGGGACTTGGGACTTGGGTCACAAGTTTGAGCCCTGGGCCATGCCAGCTAAACCTGGTATTTAAGTTGAGAGGGATAAAGTTTCGGAAGCTGTGATTGGTCCTAAGGGTCCCCAGACGGATTTCTTGGTCATTGTGAAAAATATCAAATAGATTTTTGGTTTATTTTTTGTTTTTTATTTTTCCTTTTAATCTGTCAAGAATTAAATGCCCTCTGTTATTTTCTGATTAGGATTGCATGTTTCTTTAAGACAAATTTGTCCTTGGCCTAGAGTTGCTTCTTTTTTGCAAGCACTCTGCAATTATTTACAACAACAACAAACCCAGTATGTTCCCACCAGGTGGGGCCTGGGGAGGGTGGTATTACGCAAACCTTACCCTTACCTAACAGGTAGAGAGGCTGTTTCCAATAGACCCTCGGCTCAGGAAGGTTAATAAGAAGAAGAGGAAAGCAAAAAAAAGGTAGAAAGAGGGAAAAGAAAAGAAAAAGGGAGAAATAAAGGATAAGTGGTACCAAATTATAGCAACAGAGAATACAATTATTTACAGATGACAGGAATCATTATGCAAATATGTTACATTCTATTAGTTGATCAGCAATTATATTTGGTCCTAGATAAAGGATAGATGTAGCGAGAAGTTTCAAGAAAATAAAATAATGGTAACATAGTTTCCTTATTTTAAATATTTGATATGGTAAACCCCACCCTAAAGGCTTCCCTACAGCCAACAGTGCCTTTTGTCACTGGCCCCATTGGTGATTCGAATAACATCCAACTCATGGGTTGGAGGTGAAGGTTCAAGCCGATAAAATACTACTACTATGCATAAGCTGAATGTTTGTAGATATATAAATGGAAAGTACAAGCAGGATGAAGACTCGATTGTACATCATAGGGATAACTGCAGAATTTTGAAGGAGCAAATATTTCATGATTGGAAGAGAAATCTTCTTGGCTATGGATGCGCAAATATGGTCATGTTTGCTTCATATCCATAGCTATGAAGTATTATGAGAAAATTCTGTCATTTTACATCTATATAAGCTATCATGAGAGAGGTTGAGGTTCGAATGCAGTCAGCCTATATTTCCTTCTAGTGCTGTTCTCTTTCTAACAACTGCAATTTTTCTTATAAAATAACATCTATATATTACGTAAATGGGTAATAAGCAAACCTATTTGTGGAACCCTATAGATATCACTGAAATCCTGCATTGCCAGTTTAGTTCTAGTGATAGTAAACTCTTGGAATACAGACATTCAGGTAGAGTGAACTAGCTTGCTCTCCTTGAGTGTGTGCTGGTCAATAGCTTACCATATACTTTTGCCAGCGTCGAGAATCCACACCTTATTCATCTAAAACATATTAAGATTGACAATTGTTATGTTACCATGCTCTATAGTTAAGTAGGTAGAGTGGTTTGTTCAAGCTGTTGTCAGAATCCAGCTATATTATGTGTAACTTTTCCTTTTTCTGTTTCCTCACTTTTAGAGCTTTTCCTTTTGTGCGATGAAATTTATTCAGAGATGTAGAACTTTGACTAATGCATCCTTGTTGGTAAGACACTTATTATAGTTATTATACATTGAATTGAAGGTGCTAATTTGCACATGATTGTTTTCTGATCATCATCATCATCATTATTGCTACTTTATTTCCATCTGCAACCAATTAAACTGCAATTGTTTCCTTCTGTTGTAGAAATTAAGCAAACCCATAGACTTGGAGGTCCCAAAAATGGCAAATTTGACTATTACAAACATACTCGAGAAGGTAAACATCTCATGCTCTGGGTACTTTCTTTTGTGATCCATTTCTTATACTCATTTGGTTGGGATATTTATTTCCTGTTGCTCCATCAACATGTGCAATTTGACTTAGCTTGACTCTATTTTGCAGATGACGGGCAAGGACAAGGACTACAGATATATGGCGACTTCTGACTTGCTAAATGAGTTAAACAAGGAGGGGTTTAAGCTTGATGTTGAGCTTGAAGGGAAGTTATCAAGCACAGTTTTGCAGCAGCTTGATGATGCAGCCGGTGATGTTTCTGGATTGGCTGTGAAATGGTTTGACCTTTTCCCGTTTGTCGCTTCTTATAGTCGTGGTGCTGTTCCTGGCTTGGACCGTAGAAGCTTCTAATTGACCCTTACTAAACTGATTGTAATCTTTTTCATGTTATAGATCCTATTGCATAATCATCAAAGGTCTGTCAAATATTTCATCCTTGTTGATGACTGTTTTGGCATTGAGACCAATTATGTTTATAATTGTACCGTGCAATTTGTTTTCTGTAATCCTCTTTGATGGATTATTTTCTGAATATCTTTACATGGAACTAGATGCCTAATGCAAAAAAGGTAAAGTAGTGGTCATTTGAGAATTTTGATTGTGACCCCTTTTTCTTTAATTTTTAATCAAATATTATATTCTCTTGTGCTATACCTAGCAATTAGATGAATTCTGATTTTGTTTCATGTGATCCTTGGAAAAGACCTAAACCCTTTTCTCTTTACTACTACAACAACAAGTGGGGTCTGGGGAGGGTAGTGTGTACGGCTGTATGCAACCTTACTCCTGCCTTGTGAAGATAAAGAGGCTGAAACCTAGCTTTTGGGGTGTGGTTCTCCCTGTTCTCCCTAGGTTGTATCAATGGTATCAAAGCCCCCCACCGCCCTCCGTGTCCACCGTGCCATGGATAGTGACGCCGGTATTGCAGTGTTCGCCCGAGGCTAGAAAAGTCTAGCACACAACCGTCGGGGACGGCGGATGCGGAGCGTGGTGGTTTATTATGGTCCATTGAAAGGTATGAGACTTGAGTCCCACATCAGTATTGCAATCTACTGATATGGGGTTTATATAGCCTTGGCTCTCCCACCTTAATAGCTAGCTTTTGGGGTGTGGTTCTCCCTAGGTTGTATCAGAGGCAGTTTCCGGTAGACCCTCGGCTCATGTAAAGCTTAGTCACAACAATATGAACTAACTCTAGTCCAAGCTACCTTGAGATTGCCCTCCACTTCGTGTTTGTCATGCCTAGTCCGGATTATAGTCGTACTTGACACTTGACTGCTAATTTGATATAACTAGTTCTATTTTCGGGATTTCACATTTTTTGTCTGGCTTTGTAAAATTTATAATCTGTGTACTGATAAAAGATAAAAGAATCAGAGAATACCTTTCAGTTAATATGTCTATACGTACAATAGGTACTAATTTCTATCACATGCGTCATCTTGGTTTACAACATTGCTTAAGCCTGAGAAGATTGTACTGCACTCTGATTGTTGCTTTCTGACTACTTTTGTTTTTCCAGTCTTGCTCCATTGGCGAAGAAGGTTAGTGAGCAGCAAATTTTAGAGATGACTAATAGGCTTTGTGATAAACTTCTTAATGGAAAAGAACAACACCGAGATATTGCAAGCATAGCTTTGAAGACTATTGTTTCTGAAGTTCCTTCATCATCTATTGCTCAATCCGTCCTTGTCTCTATTTCACCAAAGTTAATAAAAGGGATCACTGCTCCGGTGAGTTGTGCAAAGCTAATTTTACTGTGGATTATGTACATAATATCGTAGCAGGGTTGTCATATCATTTGTAAGTTGGGATTAGAAGACCATTTCCAAGTGAAACAACTTGATGTTTGAAGTTGGACAATTTATCTTTTTTCATGTGTTTTTCTATATGATTTTCTTGAATATAAGAGTAATGCCGCATGGTGGTTTCTTCACCACATTAAACTTGTCTGAGCAAAAACACAGAACGGTCTCCTGAATTTAGGAACTGCATGGATTACGGGCTATCAATAGGTAATGTAGATATTACCTTCTCTGAAATGAGATTGGAGGGTTCAAATTTGGTGCTCTACATGATCTTGTTTTTCTCTGGTGCATGGCAAGATTACAACATATACATCCCTATGGTGGATTTTGGATTTCTCCTTTTTAATTTTGAGACTTTCTGGTGTTAATTTCATGATCCTGATTCAATTCGTTCTTTTATTTTGGTTTTTGGTCCCAGTTCTAGTTTCCTCATCAAGCCAATCGATTGCCTTCTTAGTTAATTGCAGTAGTAAATGGAGAGGTCTAGGCAATTGGTGTGAACTAAACTAGTGATTAGTAACTGGTAAGAGGGGATAGGGAGGAGCTTTTGCACCTTCTTCTGTAGGACAGCTTTAGGGAGTTGAAAAGGAAATTTTGCTTTTGAAAAGTATTTCATTTCAGGAAGAGGAAACATAAACAAACGGCTTTGATCTGCAAATTGTTCTCTTACCTGTGAACCTGTCGCGATGATAGACTACTCAATGTTGCTTAAATGTTTGGTTCTAATGAAGATTAAGCTAGTTTAAATGGGGAACCATCGTTTATTTAACGTACGAAATCTGCAAGTGCCTTCAAATGTCCATATTTGTTGTTTACTTGGTTTCAAATCTTTTTTGTTCACTGCTCTTTTCTATGAAATCAAAAATTTCTTCCATCATTCCAAGTGAAGGATGCAATTATGCTGTTCATTAACACAAGGCAGGATTAGATGAATTCACAATTTGTTCTCAGCAAGCAATGTTGTCACTTCTGTATATTCTCTTATCAGCCTTTCTTTCGTTGTACTCAAACACACACTCTTTACTATGTTTATTTGCTAATGAACGTATTTCTAGTTACTTTGTTTATAATTCTTTCTATGATTATCTCCTTTCCAGGGAATGAGCACTGAGATTAAGTGTGAATGTCTTGACATACTATGTGATGTTCTTCACAAGTACGGGAATCTGATGGCTTCTGATCATGAGGCATTGTTAACTTCGTTATTGCCCCAGTTGAGTTCCAATCAAGCCAGTGTCAGGAAGAAGACAGTCTCATGTATAGGTAACTTTGTTATCAATTCTTCCTTGATTGTATATGTTTTAGATTGTGAATGGTGAGTTTATCAACTTGACACAGGGGTTGTTTGATGGCTTAGTCATAGGTGCTTTGGGGGGTAGTACTTGCAATTTCATTTTCAGTCATGGAAACATGGGTTCATAAGACTTCTTAGACTATCATGTACTGTTGGACTATTGACCAATCTTTCAACTTTCCTGCAGTAAATTCAGTTTAACCTTTTTCCTATACAGCATCTTTATCTTCGAGTTTGTCTGATGATTTGCTGGCAAAGGCGACTGTTGAAGTTGTTCGTCTTTTGAGCAATAAGGGCTCAAAATCGGAGATGATACGAACTAACATTCAGATGATTGGGGCCTTAAGGTAGCAAATCCTGAATATAAATTGATGCTTTGCATTTTGTCCTCTCAACTGTTCTACATGTAATTTTGATATACTTGATTTACTTTAGACAAATGCGTGAGGACAATTTACTTTTCTCTTGACGGTAGGTATAGTGGATACTCCATCAGCAGTTTTCACTCAATATTCTTCACCCTGTTGGACTCTATGCTTGTCACTGTCATAGAGAACTGAAACACAGTTGAAAGCGAACAGAATCCCGTTATCATTTGACATTATTTTTACAACTGGAATAGCAAACATAGGAAGACAAGAGAGTCGAGTGAAAATATTTGAATATTCAGTTTTTTTGGTCCCTCCGTGTACAGGAGATGCACATAGAAGGATAAAGCGAAGTAGGTTCAGTATGTAAACCATGGTTATTTGGCCTGGTTTCTTGTTGGTTAGTAGAACTGCCTACTTGTATCCAATGAAACAAAAGAGGGTCAAGTGACTTGTATCTGGGTGCTCTCTGCTGGAGATGAGTGTTTTGTGTTTACACCTTTAAATAGAGAATTCTGGACTTAAGTAAACATGAAATAGAAAAGATCTAAGTTGTCAAACCTAGCTTTCAAACTGACACATGCATGCTCACCCCCGACTGTCTCTTTTCCATTTAAGATCTTCTATTTTTTGTCTTCTGAGATGGTTTGCTTCCTTTCGGAGACCACTTCCTCCTTTATTATCTATCTATTTTGGACTAAGTTTAACTAAGCTGTTGAACTGTGATTCCAGCCGTGCTGTTGGCTATCGTTTTGGTCCCCACCTCGGAGAGACAGTTCCAATGCTAATTAACTACTGTACAAGTGCATCTGAAAATGATGAGGAGCTTCGTGAATATAGTCTGCAGGTGTTATGTTAATCGGTTGTCTTTTCTACTTTGTCCTTGTTATTTCCCCCTTGGATGCCTGGGTTTTGAAGTATTTTCATTTCCAGGCACTTGAGAGCTTTTTGCTAAGGTGTCCCCGGGATATTTCTTACTACTGTGATGAAATTTTGCACCTCACCCTGGAATATCTTAGCTATGACCCCAACTTCACCGACAATATGGAGGAAGATATTGATGAAGAAATTCTTGATGAAGAGGAAGATGAGTATGTTCACTTATGCTCTGGAGTTTGCAAAGACCCAATAGGGTTATATTTGCTAATCTAATCACTTGTAAATTTTTTATCTAGCGAGAGTGCTAACGAATACACTGACGATGAAGATATCAGTTGGAAGGTTAGAAGAGCTGCTGCCAAATGCTTAGCAGCATTGATAGTTACTCGGCCCGAGATGCTATCAAAGCTGTATGAACAGGTATGACTAGGAAGTGTGACCTATTTTGGCCTTCTTACTTTAAGCTACTTTATATCTGAAGTTTTGTTATAGTGTTTAACCCTCTATTTATCATTAGATTCCTTGAAGTGTGTTGCTCTGATGTAGCTCTGCATTCTTATTGCAGTTGAAATATTTTTGATACTATCCATTTGTCTCATAATCATAATAAGCTAATATACCAACTCTAACCTTGTGCAGGCTTGTCCAAAATTGATTGACAGGTTTAAAGAAAGAGAAGAGAATGTTAAGGTAAATTTCAGATGTACTTCAAACTTCCTAAGCGAGCTGGTTTTAATTTTCTAAATACTTGCTTAACAGATGGATGTGTTTAGTACATTCATTGAGCTGTTGCGACAAACTGGCAATGTAACAAAAGGACATACGGATCTGGATGAATCTAGGTAAGATCATCTCTTTGTTGCTTTGAATGACCTTGCCTTATTTTGTTTATTCTGATATCATCTTCATCTGTGAAGACAGTCACTTTGGGAAACACTTTTTTCCTTCAGAAGACTGGAATTTAAATATATGCAATTTTTAATGCGATCTTGAGCACAAACAGTTTAGTGCAGAAATAAAGCGATCAGCAAAAGTTGGGGATACCAATAGTTCTAATTTACTCATTAAGGCTTTAGCAAAACCAACAAAAAAAAACTGTCTGCTAAAGGAGATTGAGAATTTTCAAACAAAAGCCTTCTTATTCTTTAGTTGTGCTAGGCAGTTTTCATTCTCTACCTTTGAGGAAGTATGAACTCTTCATTTCAAAATAAGCTAAGACAGTATGGACCTAATCATTTCTAGGAATGAGATATTGAGATTCCCATCTGGTATAACCTTTGTTTTCCTTCCTTCTGTTGGTATAACAACTGTTTTTTCTCCTCCTCCCTCTCAATGGACTGATTTCACTTCTTTTTACCACACCAAACATAACGTGGATTGGGAGATTCCTAATGCTTTACTCCTTACTGGCATAGCCAGTTTGATAGTATCGACGATCCCAATATTTTTTTTTGGATAAGTCAAATAAATTATGATTTCAATGGTAACTTCCATTGTATCATGCAGTCCTAGATGGCTATTGAAGCAAGAAGTGCCCAAGATTGTTAGATCTTTAAATAAGCAGCTTCGGGAAAAATCTGTGAAGACAAAGGTATGTGTCTACTGCTTACTGTCATCTTTGCTGCAGTCTATGTGTCGGCTTTACATTTCATGAGTCTTCCTCTTTTTAGGTTGGCGCCTTTTCAGTTTTGAAAGAACTTGTGGTCGTCCTTCCTGATTGCCTTGCAGAGCACATTGGATCCCTTATTCCTGGAATTGAAAAGGCATTATGTGTAAGTTGACTTTTCGCTTTTTGTGCTTGTACTTTATAATTCGAACTTTCTAGGTTCTTGCTTCTTCTTTTCCTATTAATGTTGTGATTGTTTTGTACAGGACAAGTCTTCCACATCAAATTTGAAGATTGAAGCTCTCATATTTACAAGATTAGTGTTGGCATCACATTCACCACCTGTTTTCCACCCACATATTAAGGTAAGACATCTATCTGCTTATCCGCTCAATATAATTGTAGTAAATGAAATACATACCTGGACTGGTGCGAACTTATAAAAGTTTGTTTCTTAGACGCTCGAAAATTTTATGGGAGTCTTACTTCTCTCGTAAAAAAGTTTAGAAGAGGAGAACTTTGTTCCTTGATTGAGAAATGGTACTAATCATGCATAATTATGATCTTATACCCGGATTGGTGTGTACTTGTAGAACTCTGTCAAAGCTTGTAAATCTCTGGTTGACCTACTTTTCACATAGAAAATGAAAAAGAAAATAAAATTTTACTCCTTGATTGAGAAATGGTACTCAGCAGGCACAATAAGATCAACGCAAGGAGCTCATTATATTAAAAAAGAAAAGATAGTCAACACTCAACAGGATTGTTCAGCAGAGTCGGATGGCTTCATTCCTTGACTGATCGATAATGAGATGATCTAATAATGTTATATTTCTTTCGTTGTATTGTGCAAAATCTCTCCTTTTTTTGCTGTGATTGTGAAAATTTTCTAAAATTAATTTTCTGTTACAGCCTTCGAATTTAAATGTTCTTATAGGAGCTATCATCTTAGTCTTTATGTCCAAGGATTTGTCTTTGACTATACTTTCTGTTGTGTTAACTAGGCTATATCTAGTCCTGTTATATCTGCTGTCGGTGAACGGTATTACAAGGTTACTGCAGATGCATTAAGAGTTTGTGGTGAGCTTGTGCGGGTATTACGGCCAAATATCGAGGTTAGATTTCTAACTGTGCCAATCAACAACTTTTTAGCTGTCTGAAACACTGATGATGTTGCTTTTTAGGGTTCTGCTTTTGATTTCAAGCCCTATGTTCATCCAATATATAATGCCATAATGGCGCGTTTGACAAACCAAGATCAGGATCAGGTTAGTTGCTTGCTTTTGAGAAATGAGAACACTTTCTTATCTAAGTTGATGTTTATGTAACTTTCCTCGACTTCCAGGAGGTTAAGGAGTGTGCAATTTCTTGCATGGGGCTCGTAGTTTCAACATTTGGTGATCACCTGCAAGCTGAATTATCTGCATGTCTTCCAGTTCTGGTGGACCGAATGGGCAATGAGATAACAAGACTGACAGCTGTCAAGGTTCGTTTGCTTAGGAAATGAGCTCTATGACTAGGTTGTCTTGGACTTCTGGCAATGAATAACTATTTTCTCTTCAGGCTGACCATCAATCACAAAATTGAACATGAATTGTAAAAAGGTTATAAATATGTAGGATAGAAAGGTTACCACTTTAATTTTTTGTTTCCTTTAAAATAATTCAAGAATTTTAATTATTATAACTCTTCACAAACTATAGCCTATAGGAGCAAAGAAAATGAACAATTAAGCTTTTTGCTCATGAGTTGGTATGACCAGAAAAGAGAAGTACCCCGTACGTAACAGTATCATAAAAGACTTCTCCTCCCCTCTACTCTCACCATTTCCTAGGCAGGAGTAAGGGTAAGGTCTGTGTACACACTCACACTACCCTCCCCATATTCTACTTGTGGCTTGTGGGATTTCATTGGGTTTGTTGATGCCCTCTGATCTTCGGTTACCTCCAACATTCTTGCTCTTCCCATGGCAAGCGGTTTAAATTGCATGTTGGTTTGCTCACATTGATTTGTATTGGAATTTCCTCAGAGTTCATCACGTATTTGCATTTTGCAGGCTTTTGCTGTCATAGCTGCTTCTCCTTTGCACCTAGACCTTTCATGTGTTACCGAGCAAGTGATTTCTGAGTTAACCGCGTTCTTACGCAAGGTGAAACCAGATGTTCTCAAATGTTAACTTAGAAAAAATTTCAAGAAAAAAAAAGTAAAAGAATTTTCACTGCATTTTATATTATGAAGTCTCAACAATTTTGCTACTTTTGGAGGGTAGGCCAATCGGGCTCTCAGACAAGCTACTCTAGGGACCTTGAACACCCTCATCGTTGCTTATGGTGATAAAATTGGATCTGCTGCTTATGAAGTTATTGTTATGGAACTTTCTACACTAATAAGGTTTGAGTTTATGATTAGTTTGATTGACTAGTTTTCCCATGTCAGATGTTCCTACAACATTTCAGTCCTCGATTGTATCATCAATATATTCTGACTTTCTGAGTATCATCAACATCTTCTGACTTTCTGATTCTTTTGACTTTAGTGACTCAGACTTACACATGACGGCACTTGCGCTGGAGCTTTGCTGTACATTAATGGCTGACAGAAGGTCAAGCGCAAATGTGGGTTTGACTGTGAGAAACAAAGTTCTTCCTCAAGCCTTAACACTAGTGAGAAGCTCACTACTTCAGGGGCAAGCCCTTCTGGTATTTCCTTCTTTCTGTTAGTTTACATTTTGATCTATGCTGTTTGCTTTACGACACTTTTTTTTTTGTTGATAAAGACAATACTCACTTTTATAAACATGACAGGCTCTTCAAAACTTCTTCGCTGCATTGGTTTATTCTGCCAATACAAGCTTTGATACTCTGCTGGATTCTCTCCTTTCAACTGCTAAACCATCTCCCCAGTCTGGCGGTGTTACCAAACAAGCTTTATTTTCCATTGCTCAATGTGTGGCAGTTCTTTGTCTTGCCGCTGGTGATCAGAAGTGTTCTTCTACTGTAAACATGTTGACAGACAGCCTGAAAGATGATAGTAGTACTAATTCGGTAGGCCCTTTATTTGTTGTTTGTTTGTTTTTTATTTATTTATTTGTATTTTGGTATAGTTGTTTGTTGATGTTAACTTGCGTGACAATCTCATCTAAGACTTGTGCAGTTAGAGATAGTCCACTTCTATAATTACCTAATTACGCCAACATGCTGCCTCTCACCCTATTCTTTTTCATGGGGCGTGAATTTTTTTTTGTAGTGTCGGGGGGCGGTGAGACATGAATCCAACACCTTTGCCTGCTTTGATACCATTTTAAGAAAATACACTTTGGATCTAACTCAATCCCAAAAGTTAGCTCATGATATGAGAATTACTCGAGATCATATAAGGAAACAATAATCCATTCTTTCACCAAGTGTAACAGTCTAATCCACTAGTGATATTATTGTCCACTTTGTGTCAAAGCTTTGAGGGCTTTAAAACGTATTTCTGGAGTTTCAAAGATTTCTTCTTTATATAATACCTTGCATCTCTCCTATGTTTTGCCAATGTAGAGGTTTTCTTAGGGTGTTACATACCCCCCTCCCCCCCTAGTGTTATCAAAGATGAAAAGCGCAAAAAAGCTCAAAGGTCTGATGGAGCTTTAAGCGCAAATAATGTGTGGGCTTTAACGAAGAAAGGTGCAAATGGAGAAAAACTACAAATATGTATGTGTAGTCCAAGATTAATATCTATAAGCATGAATACCAAATATATGGAGAAAGAAATTGAAGAAAATTTACGATAATGTGAATATTGTTTAATGTTGCTTCTTAGAGCCTTGATGAAAACAATGAAGCGCCCTCTAAGTGAGATGAAGCGCTCAACATGTTTTGAGCCTCGCTTCAGGGTTTAAGCGCGCCTTTGACAACACTGACACCCCCTATAGGGACTTGGTGTTCTTGCTGAGGTTTGCCCTACCATTGCCTAAGATTGCACTGGATTGACTCTGAAACGATGCAAAAATACTGGGTCCTGGTCCTAACTTAACCCAAAAGCTAGCTTGTGAAGTGAGGTTGTCCAAGGCCCCCCATAAAGAGACAATAATATGGACACTCTAACACAACCCCACACACCTAGGACTGAAGACAGAACAGTGGATACCAGCAAGGGTGCCCAACATTAAAAAACACAATAACAGGGTTAGATCAGAATGAACCTTGGTAAGCACTCAATGCCAGATGAAGTTTCTGTCTGAGCTTGGACTTCCTTTTGAGATAGACTGCGAGATAAGAAAATGAATCTGCCACCGAGCAGTGTAATACGTGACACTGTTTCTTCTGCTTTCTTCAATTGGTTGTATCAACTGTAAGAGAAGCCTGCTTTTCTGAGTTCATTATCCTTTGCAGGCCAAGCAACATCTTGCCTTGCTATGTTTAGGGGAAATTGGAAGAAGGAAGGACTTAAGTTCACATGCCCATATCGAAAATATTGTCATTGAGTCCTTCCAATCACCTTTTGAAGAGATAAAGTCAGCTGCCTCTTATGCTCTTGGAAACATTGCTGTGGGTAATCTACCGAAGTATTTACCCTTTATCTTGGACAAAATTGATAATCAGCAGAAGAAGCAGTACCTACTGCTCCATTCTTTGAAAGAGGTATCTGCATTTTGGATGATCTTTATTTCAGGAATTCTTTTCCCTCTTAGGTAATTGCTTGATTTTTCGTCTTATATTGTAATATGTCCTTGGACAACAGGTCATAGTGAGACAGTCTGTAGATAATGCTGAATTCCAGGACTCAAGTGTAGATAAAATACTTAATTTGCTCTTTAATCATTGTGAAAGTGACGAAGAGGGTGTTCGGAATGTCGTAGCTGAGTGCCTGGGAAAAATTGCACTTATTGAACCTGGCAAACTCGTTCCAGCACTGAAGGTATGATTAATGATATTCTTACCTGTAGATCAATTTTCTTTGGCCTTATTGTTCTGTCTGCAAAGTTTTTAACTTTATTTTTGGTGTAGGAGCGGATTAGTAACCCAGCTGCATTCACCAGAGCGACTGTCGTAATTGCTGTGAAATATTCCATAGTTGAGCGGCCAGAGAAGATAGATGAAATCTTGTCTCATGAAATTTCATCTTTCTTGATGCTTATTAAGGATAAAGACCGGGTATTCCTAATTTGATATTCAAGAATTTTTGTATTCCAGAAACAATTTTCTGTTGCCTCCCTCCCACCCCCACCCCCCTTTTCAGTGGTTGTCGGTTAACTTTACGTATTGTGCTTCATACTTCTCCTGTTCTCAGTTATATCTGCTGTAGTCTTCCATTATGTTCCACTAATTTAACTCTTCATCCCATGCTTTGTTGATTATGCAGCACGTAAGGCGTGCAGCTGTCCTGGCCTTGAGTACTGCAGCTCATAACAAGCCTAACCTGATAAAGGGTCTTCTACCTGAACTCTTGCCACTTCTATATGATCAGACAATAATTAAGGTGTCAAATATCTCTTTATAAATTAAATTTTTTTTTGCATTTTAGTTGATATTGTATTTGAAGGCAGTTGAAATCACAACACCTTAATTTTGGCTACATGTGTTCGTACCTGAGTTTGGCACCATGTACAAACTCACATGCATAGTTTAACTCTGTCTCTTGGTTCTTTGAAATATGTATGTGATGCTGTGCTTGAGCAGTGGGCCCAAGGATAAACACTCCATCCTGCTGAATATTCTTACTCCCTATTAGGAGGATAATTGGATGTAACTTATAAAGCAAGAATCTACAGTGCACTGATGAAGCACATCATCATTTCTTTGTACTTTTACTTCTGGATTTTTACGTATTTGAAGTTAATCATCTGAGTCAGAGATTGAAATTTAGTCTTGGTTAGTGGATGGAATTTAGCGATTGGTTCGTTTCTTCTCCCCACAAGCAAAATCCCATCATATTTCACAATCTCCAGGTAATTGACCAAGACAACTGTTGGATGCTATCAGCTAGCATGCTACTAACATAACAGACTATCTAATGTACGTTGGTGTAAATTATTATGTTGAATACATATCCAATGTATGTTGGTGTAAATTAGTTAGTTGAAAATTGTGCCCTCTCTACTTTCTCCAACCAAAAAAGAAAGTGTAGCCAGAGTGTTGTCTATAGGCTTATGGGCCAGCTTTATGCCTCCTGTTTTAAGCTCATAAGGACTAGGATATGTTTGTACGCATCTAAAGTCATATTTAGTACGGTATTCACCTTATTAGAGGTTTGCTGCTTTTGTTTAGCAGCCTCATTTTGCATCCCCTGTTGGTTTTATACTTTTAAATCAGAACCCTCCCTTCATCCATGGACAATTATCTCTCAGTTATCAGGAAAAATAACAACGAAGTGAACCTGTACTGATTCTATTAAAGGAAACTTCTAACTCATATTATTTAGGACGGTGTATGTGTGTTTGCTGGCATGTACTTAAAAGTTGAATTAATTTTATGTGTCATTTTTGAAAGATAATTTAGGACACATCAATTGTTCAAAATCGTGTGCTCTGATAGTTTTACTTATATCAGTTGATTGGTGTTGTTCTCCATCATGATTATGCTTCTTCCTTGTTGCAGAAAGAATTGATAAGGACGGTTGATCTAGGTCCCTTCAAGCATACAGTTGATGATGGACTTGAACTGAGAAAGGCGGCTTTTGAATGTGTAGACACTTTGTTGGACACATGTCTTGATCAAGTGAATCCTTCATCTTTCATTGTTCCATATCTTCAATCTGGTCTGGATGGTAAGCTGACAGCTTGTGATAGACCTGTTTTTTTTTTTCTGTTATCTTTGTTTTCGTTTTGAGATGTGTTATTCTGGTTCTTGAATGTGTATTTATATTGATGTCTGCTAGTTTTCTTTCTGTTTTCTTGGGGTGGGAAGTGGTGTCATTTAGACAAGTCACTGCTCACTTACAAGAATTTTGCTGCTGAACTGAGTCTTTTGCCTCCTCTTCCAGATCATTATGATGTTAAAATGCCATGCCACCTTATCCTTTCTAAACTTGCTGATAAGTGCCCTTCAGCAGTATTAGCAGGTACAACATATTTGCTGCTTTTTTCTAATGAACTAGTTTGCACTGTACTTCTTCAGAAGTTGTCCTTACAATATTATTGCTTTGCAGTTCTGGATTCTTTGGTGGATCCTCTGCAGAAAACAATAAATTTCAGACCGAAACAGGATGCTGTCAAGCAAGAAGTTGATCGCAACGAAGACATGATTCGAAGTGCCCTTCGAGCAATTGCATCTTTAAATCGTATCAGGTGAGCATCTTCAGTGTCCTTTAAAATCATAACTACTTTGGTGAGCAGGTTACTGGAATTGAGAACCTACCCCCAAGAAATAGACATGTGAATTAAATTATGAATATAGGTGGATATTACCTTCTAATCCTTTTCATCAATGCTCTTGTTCACTCTGCTGAATGGATTATTGTAGCGTCAATTTTGGAATTTCATGACCAAAATGAAGTGATGTGTCATCGATATTGTACAAGTAGTAGCAAAAAAAATTCAGATAGTGGAACTTTTACTCTCCTACTGCTACGGTGATGCAAGTTCCATTCTGGCTTGATATGCGTATGCATGATAGACAAATATTCTTAATGCTATTTGATACTTCTCTCGCCCCATTTTCTCAATCTTGCTTTGCTTGACCTATGATGTATTCGCCTTTTCTCCCCATCCTTTGCAGTGGAGGAGACTACAGCCACAAGTTCAAGAACCTAATGGGTGAAATTGGGAAGTCACAGACACTCTGGGAGAAGTATTGTTCTATCAGGAATGAGTGACTTCCCCAGCGTTTTTACCTTTTGGGCTGGCAAGTGCAAGAGAGAGAACTTCCAAACAAGGTTTTCCTTGGATTTCAGTTGTACAAGTGGGACAAGTATAGTTTTACAGCAAGGAAAGTGAAATGGGCATTTCTGATAGAAAATGGGCTCGCGGAGAAAGCATATAGGGACGCTAATTGAATCAATGCTACCATGGAATAGTTAAGCACTTTACCTTGTATAGGTTTGGTCTTAGCATTTTGGTTTGTCATATATGCAATGCACATTGTAATTTGGCTCCTTATTTTTGTCTAATTGGTTTTGGGTTCATGGATGTTCATTTGAGTTTTCTTGTGCGGAAGTCTATGAACCTATTCATGAGATATTTTCCCCTTTTTGGGTATTTACTTAAAGCACCTATTTGTTCAGGTTAAATACTTATAATTTTGTTTTTGGATTCTCTTGTTCTAATACTGTGGAATTTTTACTTAGGGAGTTGATAAAGCACCTGCTACTGTGTATTGTTATGTTTTCCCGCACCAGTGTTATCAAGAAATATAAGGAGTGTATTTGCAGTTAGACTCATATTACAATGGTTTTTAATCTTAAAATAATTGTAATTTGAATTTGGTATCTTTGAGTGATCACTTAGAAGCATTGTCACAATTCTAATAACGAGATGGTGCAAGGAGTTTAGACGAGGATTCGATTCCCAAATTATTATATGTACCAAATTCGTTTCGAAGATTAACGCAAAATTGGTAATATCATTACTGTCTCGTTTCAGGGTGTGTTTGGTACGAAAGAAAATATTTTTCAATTTTCTCATCTTTGGTAACTTAAATGATTTGGAAATTATTTCCCTCATGCACTCATTGGAGGAATATGTTAACGAGAAAATATTTTCCTAAACTCTTTTCCAACATTCCCTCCATTCCTCCCGTCCCCACCCCCACCCCACCCCACCCCCACCCCACATATATAGAAATATTATTAATAGTGTTATGAAATATTATAATATTAGTGGATGTCTATAACTCCTAAAGAAGTTACCCAACTACTATTCTCCATTAACCTCCCATCACTTCTTACCATTATGGTCGGAACTCCCACACCTCCGTAACCTCCTCCATGATCTTCCCCCATGACCTCAATAGTTAATACATGTTCATGACATCCCTATAAATAGAGGGTTTGGACATCACATTGTACACACTTGAATACATGGAAGAAATAAGAATCGCTCCTCTCTTTCTCTCTACATTTCTTGTCTATTTTCTTGTTTATGTTATTGCTTTGAGCTTAGTTTCTTAACACGTTATCAGCACGAGTCTCTATCCAATTGAGTTACTACATTTACAAATTTGTCTTACATCAGAAAAAGCATATTTCAGTTGTGCCTAATATTCCTATGGAAGAGATGGGTTTTTCTTTTCCATTTAGCAATTTCAAGGAATAGTATGAAATAAAATAGAAGGAATAACGAGGTTGAGGAGACTAGTACATCGTAGAAAGGCATAGAGTGATGAGATACGTTTTCCAATTTTTTTTTTAACTAATTCATTTTCTTGTTCGTTTCTCTCAAAGGTTCTTTATTTGTCATGAAAGTTTTCAATACTAAGTATTTTTTTCTTAAAATCTATTCATATTCGTATGTGTTTTACTAAAGTTGAAAATACTTAGATATAAACTAATTACTACTCCATATTTTTCTTTTTAATATTTATTGTAAGTTTTATCTTATCTCTTTCAGCTAATGTTCAGGTTAGATCTTATATCAGAAGCATATAATGATGCAGCCAAATATTACGTACTAAACTAGAGACCAAAGATGTACATAAATCAGGGAGCTGCGCCATCTTTTGCAAAGTGATATGAAGAACTTTGATTCCTTCATTACCAGCAAATAGATACTCATTGTTATGGCTTGTGTAACATATATATGAGTTTCGTTTTTCTTTTTTAGTTTATTAAAAGTGGTTATATTTTTAAAGGTTCAAGGCGAGTCTCATTTGCACTTTGGTCTATTATGCTATTGGTTAAGGGTAAGACGGTGGGTTCAAGTCCCGTCGCATCTTGAGGGTAAGACACCAGGTTTAGGTTCTAGTGCACCATGACAATAAGACGTTGGGTTCGAGTCCCAACGCATTATGGCCTACATACCTTTATATGGGTAAGACATTGGGTTTGAGTCCCGATGCACCGAATTGATGACATAATGACGACTAAATATTTTTCATGAAAAAGCATGAAGCTAGTCCCACTTGATTTGCTTTATTCTTGACGTGAATATGATAGCGGTGCATAATAAATTCAAATGAAGATAAATGTTTGACAAATGAACGTGGGCGTGCCAAAAACCGAAATAATTAGTCATCATTATGGTAATTGTAAAAAAGAGAACAATAAGGGTTCTCAAAATAATTCTTCAAAGGTGAAGGAAATGTGTATCAATATGGTAAGTAAATATGAGGCACATTCAAACGATTATGGTCCATTTTCTGAAAATGTGACTTGTGATAAGCATTGTAAATGCAGACTCATTCCTGAAGGTGAATGTGACAATATGTGATAAAGTAATGAATAAAGACATGCAATGCATGATTGGATCAATACCACACAGCTCTCTTATACGGGAGGTTTGAGTGAGATAAAGAGAATGAATTTTATTATGTGGTTACATGAATATGTCATTGGTAGCATATATGTGATATGCCAAAAATATTTTGTTGTGCCTTATAAAATGTTATTAAAGGCAAAATTAAAGCAAAAAATGACTTTGCTTACGATGATTTTGACCATGACAATTATTAAGAAATAATTTTCTCCGTAAAGAAGACATTCACCATATGGATGATGTGACAAAAGATCTTGTAGTACAAAATTAATTAAGAGCTCCGGAAGAACTAATTTATTATTATCCGGACGAATAAAATTATTTTTGACATTAATATTGTATTAAGTCTCAAAAGAAACTTTTTGAGTTTCAAATATTTTATCCAAAGTGGTTGGCATTTGAAAGGAAGATCGAATATCTTCATACTACTATAATCATACCGGGTAAATATGAAAGGTTACCCGATTGTTTCCCTATTTGTACTACACATGTATAAGCATGGTGATGGAATCACATGCCACAAGTAAACTAGAGGTTTACTGAAATAAATATCAGTTGGCATGACCGGTCGGCCATCCCAGTTCAATTATGATGCGAAAAATGATTGAAAATTCATATTGGCATATATTGAAGAATTAGGAGATTCTTCGAGAACTCTCTGTACGACTTGTTCTAATGATAAATTGGTTATTATCCCAGTTGAGGTTGAGATTGTATTCCCTGATTTTCGGAACGTATAAAAGGTGATATATATATGAGCCCAGTCACCTGCCATGTTGGACTATTTACTATTATATAATTTTAATAGATGCATATATTCTAAGGTCACATGTGCGTTTGTTATCAACTTACAATTTGGCTTTTGCAAGGTTGCTTGCTCAAATTATTAGAGCGCAGTTCCAGAATATAAATTATGATGATTTATCTTGATAATGCTGGTTTAAATTTAAGTTGGTTTAGCAAAAACTGTATGCATCCAATTAAGCTAAAGCATCGGTTATGAAAACAAAACTCCCAAATAGAAATTTTGTATGAGGTGTATTATTTAATATACAACAGCACTTGTACGCATCTAGCCAACAATTATGAAAAATTCTCCCTATCACAATTGATTCATGGTCAGGAACCAAATAATTTCCATCTAAAAATATAGATGTGCTATATGATTTAATCATGCCACCACAATGCACAAATATGGGTCCCCAAAGAATGTTGGAAAATGTGTTGGTGATCCCAACATTAGGGGGAGAAAATGAAAAGCTGAAAAAATGATACGTGGAATGAATTATCATGAATACATCTTGATCCTCGTACAAGAAAATGTAAACTTGAAGTTCAAGTGATAATTCATTTGCAAAATATTGTCAGACGCATTTACTGACCCATCTAAATGTCATATTTTAGCTGCTAATGCTCCAAATAGAATAACGTCCATGATGGACAGAGTTTATGGCACGCATGAAGCGTAATCGACAAATTGGTTCCAAAGATAAAACTCCTTGAAGAAGGAGTGGATCAAATGATCAAGATGGTCATAATATGGAGGCAAGTTCTCTAGAAGAGCACCACGACATAACACTCTATAAGACCTCATGTAAGAGGCTTAGGTACCTAAAACTAATGAGATATCGATAAGTTTTGTCTTTATTGTATGATGATGGAACCGATGTAAAATGATCATCGATGATATTGTTGATATAATGTAACGCTCGGTATTATTAATATTGATGAGGATTTTGAGCTCAAATCTGTCATGGAATTTGGGCAGATAAATGATTGAAAAAATAAAAAATGCGCAATGAAAATTCACTTCACCTGAAAAATGTGAAGTTGAACGGATAGTCAACACCTGAAAGTGAAATGAAGAATCAAGTCGATAGAAATTAAGACGACTTGTGGCACAAGATTTTTCGTTAATATCCTGGAATTAGTTATGTGGAGATATGTTCTACTGTGGTGGATAAAATCGTTTTCAGGTTTTAATTTGACAATACATGAAAAACTTGATATGCATATACTGAAAATTCTTGAAGGATTTACATTGTTCTGAAGCATAATAAGGTTCCCAAAAAACTTATTAAATAAAGCTTCATCAAATCCTTATGTGGGTTAGACCAATCATGGAGTATGTGATTTGTTTTTGTGTCTAGTGCAATTGGCACACTAATGTATCTTGCTAGAACGATAAGTATAAAATTATTCTAGTGCCATATAGTTTTACTCCTATTTGGATATATTGAAATGCGATTAGTGTTATATTGCAAAAGGAATCCTTGATATAAATTTGCTTATTCTAACAAATACTTTCAAAATTTTGTTGGTTATGCAATGCAGGCATTTTCCTGAAGTTCGTTCTTCGAACAATCTATTGCATGTGAGAGTTGACATATTATTATTCTACAAGGCAGTTAATTGTTGATACCTATTCAAGTCATGCCAAGATAAGAAACTGATAAAGTAAGTGATTCAACACACACAAGACGTGTGACTTTTCTTTGAAGAGAATATTCCAATAATATTGAAGATGATGTTATTTGCCTAGCTCAAATGAAAAAAAGATATATCAAAGGAGACATAATAAAGCAAATTTCATCACAGTTCTTATTCAGACGCGTGATCTTCAACATGATGGTGAAACTGATATTGAACAAATTGGTTCATGTGATAATTTCACTGATATGTTCACTAAGGCATAGACAACCTCAATGTTTGAGAAGTTGAAATACAAGATTGAAATGCATTGCCTTCATGAAACAAAAGTGATGTTTTCATCAGGGGAAGGCAAATACGCGTTGTATTCTTTTTCCCTTAGATAAGGTTTTATCCCACTGGATTTTCCTTGCAAGATTTTTAATGAGGCAACAAGTAATTTGTATTACAAGATATGTGTACTCTTTTTCTTTCACTAAGATTTTTTCCTACAAGGTTTTTTTTAATAAGGTTTTAACGAGACACATTATCTATAGACATACAAGGGAGAGTGTTATGAAATATTATAATATTAGTGGATGTCTATAACTCCTAAAGAAGTTACTCCCACTACTCTTCTCCATTAACTTGCCACCACTTCTTACCATTATGGTTGTAACTCTCACACCTCCATAACCTACTCCATGATCTTCCCTCATGATCTCGATAGTTAATACATGTTCATGGCATCCCTTTGTATTACCTTTATCATCCTATAAATCGAGGGTTTGGGCATCACATTGTATACACTTGAATACATGGAAGAAATAAGAATCTCTCATCTCTTTCTCTCTACATTTCTTGTTTATTTTCTTGTTTATGTTATTGCTTTGAGCTTAGTTTCTTAACAAATAGTACTTTCTTTTCATATTATAGATAGAGTATTTTTTTTTTTCATTTCAACATATAAGTATTTTCTTTTCACGATATAAAAGATATTTCTTTTATTTTAACAAAATAAAAAGTACTTTCTTTTCGTGATGTAGAAAATATATTCTCTTTCATTTCAATGAATTGTAATAAATAGTATTTTTTTTATTTCAACAAAAAGAGTATTTTCTTTTCATGAGATAGAAAAAATATTTTCTTTCATTTTAATAAAATGCGTACTTTTTTTTTGGTAACCTGTGAAAATTACCATTAACAACCACATTAATACACCTAGAGAGCACTTAGAAACACAAGCACCTTCTAGGAAGGGTGAGATGCTCGCTAAGCCTCAAGAACAAACACTAATTACATATTCTGGAAAGCAATTGTCTACATCTATCAGTTTTTTTTGTATCTTGTATACTCTCTAGTCAGTGTAATAGCAAAGTTTATATTTACATTAATATTCCTAAATATCCTTCAGTTTCTGGCTTGCCATGTGTAGTAGAGCATTGCACTCCAAACGACAAATACTATCTCCTTCTGACAGAACCTCCAATGCATGCTCCTCATCCATTGTATAAATTGTTTAACTCCTCGTTTATGTAATTGAATCCCAATCCAGCTAGAATGGCCATTTCCTACATCATCAATCCACTTACATTCTGCAAATAAGTGTAACTGAGATTCCACTCTTCCCTGATCACATAAACTACAATTAACATCAGCAACCGGAATATGAAGCCTCATGAGTCTTTCCTTAGTTAACAGCCTGTCTTGGTTTGCTAGCCAGATAAGAAATCTGTGCTTAGGGGTTGCAGAATGTTAGACCAAATTAGGTTGGTTTCCGGCAGTTGCATCTGGACCCCTAGCAGTGCATTATAGCTTCTATTCATCGAGTAAGAGCCATATTCGGTAAGCAAAGTACTGGTCATTATTGTACCACTGGACCATGAGCATTTTAAGAAAATTCAACTTTTTCTAATACCAGCTATGATCTGCAGGTGGCTTATGGTGCCAGATATCCGCATCGACCTTCATACATATATATATATATATATATATATATATACCATGTACCCATTTCACCCATAAGATATCTTATTTCCTTGCTACCAGCTGTTGATACCCAATTTTTCCCATATATATTTTGTAAATATATATATAATTTCAAATAGTATACGAGCATCAACAAGTATTTTCCCATAATTTTCTGTAATTTTTAAAAGATTTTAATCGATTTATTCCTGCGTTTCTATTATATAAACAATTATTAATTGCATCACAAATAATTTTATAATGATTTTATTATTTAATTTTTGTCATTTATATTCATATTAACTTTAAACATTTTATGTATAATTATATTTACATCTTTAGGCTATAATAGCAATATTTCGCAATGATAGCCACATATCTGCGAAATTACCTTATTTACACAGAAAAGTGACTTTTCATATTTTTAATGCTAAGTAATTATTTTAAATCATTTTCATGCACAAATGATATTTTTATTATTTATTAATTATTTTAAAAATTATTTTACTGATTTAATTGAGTATTTAAAACCTCGCACCTTTTCTTAAATTAATTTCGGACCTAGCCTACCCAATACCCCATATCCAATACCCATATCCGTCAAACCCAGATCCATATCCGTTTAAAACCCTGACCCAATCCCCTTTAAGATCCCAGTCGTTGATCTCTGAACATCAACAACTCACAATCACCCCACCCTTTTAATTATACCAACTCCCATAACCCTAATTCATTTCCCATCTATAAACGCTCCTCTTATCTCCTTCCCCCCGTTTCTTTTCTCAAGCTCTAGCGTCGTCACCCCATTTCCCCTTGATTCCTGCCCAGAAATGGAATCATTTACCGATTTCTTACCTTATTTGGTCCTATTTCTTTACCGGCTACTCATCTTTGGTGTTACTTAACTTGCTTGCCTCAAATGGCAAGTAGATCTTGGGAGATTAGAACCAAATCTGGCTCAAAATCTCTTATATGTTGGTTATTTCTGTCTGTGTTCATCCTAACCTTTGTGAGTACGAATATTTTCGTATCTTTTAGTTAGGGTTTTTAGATCTTTGATTTGAACCAGATTCGGTTCAATTTTAATTTGTTTTAATGTTATTCTTCGTCTATATTCACTTTGTTACTCATCAATCGACCTATTTTTTGTTAAATCTTTTACTTACCTAAAACTAGGGTTTTAACCCTCTTTAATCGGAGCAGATTTGGTTTAATCTTATGTTTTTCTTTAATAACTCTCTGTCTATACTCATTTTTTTACTAAAACATTTGATTCTTTACTTCTAACTTTATCGATTTTTATAGCTTACCTTAAATTAGGGGTTCAAACCTTTTATTTAGGGCCCGATCTGTTTGATTATGTGAATATGTTCCCATCTATGTTCATTCCATGAAACATGTGACTTACCCTTGTTTTCTCCGCTGATTTTATGATTTACCCCAAAAAATTAGGGTTTGAAATCTTTTACTGAGATTTTAGTCTTTCCTTTTTGTATGGTACTGATATTTCCTTTTTGGTTCGATTTACCCGTTCTCATTATTCCCTTGCCTTATTTGACTCGGCCGTTGAATATTTATTGATTATGTATAATACTTTCCCTAATTTAAGTAGTACTTGCCTGATTTTATGTTGTTATTTTCTGCTAATTGAGTGAACTCCGACTTAAATTACTTATGGAATTATTTTCATTCCTTAATTATGTATGATTGACTTATTATCTTATTTGTCTGCTTAATTCAGTATTATTTAAAACCCTTCTCCCTCTCCCCTTAGACAAACTCGAACTCTCATATTCTCACTAAAAACTTAGGCTCTCTTATTCTGATTTATGTGCTAAGTGTCTATGGTTTTGGCCGGTTGAAAGCCAAGACCAAGTGGTTTTGGAGTTTAACTGATGTGGCATATTTACTTGCTTTCTCACTTAATTGGTATGCATGAACCCTTTGTAATTTCATTCTTTATGCTTTGGTCGACTAGCATGCTTTAATTCCCAGTATGATTCTGTCCTTTATATGATTCTATGATCCCATTTAGTAACACTGTTAATTTAGGATTAAGTTATTTTGAATAATATGAATTCTCTCATAAGTTAGCCTAAGGTTTAATTTGTTTCATGCACTAATCTCACATTTGTTCTGAACTTTGCATTCCTCAGGATACTATAAACATGTAATCAATCAGTTTGTTGCTTAACTCATGTGCCTTGTCTGCTTAATTCATGTGTCTAGCCATTTTAATTGTTTTTGCCTAATTGTTTCTGTTATTAATCCATGATTGTATTAAGTACTAGCATGAGTATTTAGCTTAACTAGACTTCAACTTATTTGAACTATGTTTTCTTCTTTGTGCAATTCTGCCTGCAACTCTGTGTTCTAAACTTTCTTTTGAAATCAAACTTTCTTAAAAAAAAACCTGCCCCTTCTCCCTTGTATGTACTGATTTTAAACCCCACTCCTAGTCCCTTAGGTTCTCAATCACCCCAGTATGAGCACTGCCTAGGGTCCACATGAGACTCCTCTGAACTCTAACACACTGGGGGCTAGTTTTCCAATCTCTTATGAATTGCTTTCTGAATGTGTGGTTTTGGTGTGAGCATTTCCCGGGGTCCTTGAGGCCCTTGGGAACTTTGACACACTGGAAACCTGTTTCCAATGGACTGTGGAGGAATCATTGTGTTGTTGTTATGGTGGAAGACCTGATCCCCAGGTTTATTTGGGCCTATGAAGGCTCCCTATAGTATAACTATTACCATTATGTAATTCATTTGATATTCTGGGTTGTAATAACTCTGTAATAACAGATATGGGAATATTTAGTGAAGATAGGGTGGGAGGGGGTTACTTACATCTTTTGTTAAAACTGGGTAGAAATCCTGCCTATAGGATTTAATTATGTTGATTGAACTATGTGATCACCGTGTTGTGTTTAAAAATACCGCCTATAGGACTTTCACGATCATTTTGATCCTGTATTTTACATTTGCATACTAGAGATCCTGCTTATAGGACTTTCGTTTAATTTTGTACATTAGAAATTCTGTTCATAGGATCTATACATGTTTTCAACAAACATGCATTAGCAATCATGCCTATAGGACCTTGTTATTTGAGCTAATTATCTTTCCTGGCAATATGTTTAAATTCTGCCCATATACAATTAATAAATATCATACATATAGGACTAAAAATCAGTTTTAAACTTAGAGATCCTACCTATAAGGTTTAAATCAATCCAGTTACTAGATACCATGTCTATTGGACTAAAACCAGTTTCAAATTTAGAAATCATGCCTATAAGGTCTAAGTCAATTCAGCATTTAGAAATCATGCCTATAGGGTTTAAATCAATCCAGCATTTAGAAATCATTCGTATAAGGTTTAAATCAATCCAGCTTGTAGAAAGCATGCCTATAAGATTCTGTCGATCGATTCTGAATTCAATCACTATTGTCAATCACTTAGGCAATATATTTGTAGGACTTAATAATGATTTTGGGTTTATAATTGTGACATATTACTGCCTGAAGTGCCCAAATTCATGCTGACTAAAATCAGCAGGCAAACAAATAGGTCTTAATGCTCGCCTTAACAAAAATTGTCTCGGCACTCTATTTTTCTCGCATAGATATCCTGCCTATAGGATCCCAAAATTAATAAAGTTTGCTGATTCAATTACGTGCTTTTGTTGTCTATGTGTGGAGGTCAATGTGAGCCCATACTTGTTATTTATCTGAAAGTTCTATTTGTTTTTGTTTGTCGCCTAGATTTCACATTTTTTAGTAACATAGGTTAGTCTAGAACTATCCCAAATAGAGGCCCTAATACCTCCGGGGCCATAGTCAAGGGATGGGTAGTGCACGCATAAGGAACAGGCTAGAATCTACTAGAATGCTTAGGTAACAACTTAAAGATAATAATTGGGTAGTAAGGAGATCATAGTCCGTGCGCGAAATGATATGAGTAACACTCCGACTTGAGGGAGTTACAAAGTATTGCATGGAATGATCCTATAGGCTAAAAAACTTAGGACCCCCATATACTCATGTTTAAAATAAATTGAATATGGTATTTGTCCAAATTTTTTTCCTTCCCTTTTTTAGACTAATTCGCTTAATTTAAGTTCGGTCGGGATCCACCACTGTGAACCTCGAGGGGTGCCTAACACCTTCCCCTCAAGGTAATTTGAGCCTTTACCCGATCTCTGGTGATGTAAACTGGTTATATGAGTTAATTGCTCTAGGTGCCCTAACACACCTTAATCCGTTAGGTGGCGACTCTTCCAATTCCTTACCCATACCAAAAAAGAGGATTTGTCCCAAAAAATATCGAAACCCTATTTCGTGATAAAAGGGGGGGGCGCGACAGCATGGCGACTCTGCTGGGGATATTTTTAGGCTCTTACCGTAACGAACCTGATTTTGTGAATTAGTCCTTAAGCGTGTATTTATTATTCCGCTAATACTTGCATACCCCTTCCCTTTCCCACTTTATGTGAATTTATTTGCTTATCTTCAGTCATCTGCAATTTCCTTTTCCTGTTTTATTGCTCTTTACTATGGAAACTGACTTGTCTCCTTGTTTTCCTTTCTTAATGCCTTTACAATTATTAAATACCGTATTTATCATTTTTTTCTCATTGTGCAAATACATGACAACGTGCTATTTTCTGTTTGCATAAATCATGCTCAACATCATATTCCACTCGTGCGTAATTTAAACCATAGCAATGCTTGATGAGTGTTTGCGCTCTTCCTATATATCACCCTTTGAATTCGAAAAGGCTTATTTGCGGTAAAACTAGTCGATCAACGGTGCAGTCGACGGTTCCGTTCCTTTCCCCCTCAAGTTGTCCGCTTGAGGGTACAAGTCTAGACCTCTATAAAAACCTTACTCTGATTATAACTGTATATGAATCATGGTCAAACCTAGCCTGGGTTAATATGTTGTCCACATAATAACCCTTTAAGAAAAGTCTTGTCCAAAGTCCACCAGGATTTTCATAATTCCAACGGGCGCAACCACGATCTGTGCATTAATTTGGAGAAATAAGTGCCAATATGCTAATCATTAATGCATAAATAGTCGAATCCGGAGGGGGGAAAGGGTCTAACCTTATTTGTTTTACAGAAAATGAGGGACGAAGTCCTCAGGTTCAGCATGGTCCATAACATACCACCATTGTTGTTGGATTGGTGGGAAGACCTTCCGTCAAGCGATAAAAACCATGTGAAAAGAGTCCTTGGAAACCTGCCTTCCTTATTAGATATCCAGCCAAACAACATGTTGATCGAAGGTGCCACTATGTTCTGGGACGGAGAAAGGGCTGTATTCGGTTTTGGCAACATAGAAATGATCCATCTTTTGGAGGACATAGGGGGATTCACTGGACTACCTTGGGACAGTCCTGGTTTATTGGCGCCAGAAAATTGCACTCCCAAAGGGTTTTTGAAAATGATGGGTTTAAGAAAGAATGACGACTTGGTGTGTCTGAAAAAGTCCTACATACCCTTTGACTTCCTTTATGAACGATACGGTCACAACAAATCTTATTGTATCTTTCATGACGAGTTCTACATCACTTCCTTGGGTTGGATTCATCGCAGGGTTTTCGTGTTCATCGTCTGCTTCTTGGGTATGATAGTGTTCCCAAGCAAAATGGACAGAATTCACACCAGACTGGCCATGGTAACCAAAGCCTTAATGGAGGGAATCGAGGGGCAAACATATATTATTGTCCCTATGATTATAGCAGACATATATCGGCCTTTGGATCGCTGCTAGAAGGGGTTCAAACACTTCGAGGGTTATAATTTGCTACTAACAATTTGGTTGCTAGAACATCTCCAGAGAGGTCAATACCGCCAAGAGTTTCCACGAAGGCTGTGGAATGATTACATAGCTTTTCATCACCCCAAGAGAATGACCTTTATCCCAGACAGGTTTGCTCAACCGGAGAATGCTACAGAATGGGTGCAATTTTTCGACAACTTGACTGAGGACCAGGTTCAATGGATGTTCGAATGGTTCTCAACTAGTGAGTTCATCATCAGATCTAGGGATGTTCAGCACTTGGTGTTGATCGGGTTACATACACCCTTATGTTCCTATCAGGGTCATGAGACAAGCTGGGAGAAAGCAAGTCATACCGCGAGTCTCCAAAATGAATCATTACAGGGTGGATTTACAAGATGACGACATTCCATACAAATATGAAGCTCAACATATGTGGCACCTGAAGATTATTATGGAAAGGGGCACCATCGAGCCAGACCGATATCACACAAGGCATGTGCATTTTTACCCATCATGGTTAGAAGACAACATAGCGGAAATAGTCGAGCCGGGGGTCGGTCGAGGAAACAGAGTCATAGATGAAGTTGCTGAAGCATAGGCGAAATATAATAGACTGCACAAAAGGGTTCGCGAGTCCGAGGCCGAGCATCTGGAGCAACACAAGACTGATATGGAACTGATCAATGAATGGAGGGAAATGGTACTAGGTCGAATGAAAGGCGGGAATATCTGGAGTAGGGTCTGATGGAGTTGGAAGGGAAGACGAGGAATAAAGTCGTAGACTGCCAGAATGCTGAGGGTAGCGAAGGAGGACATCTAGCAAGGTCAAACCTACTGCTGGACATGCGCGACCTGGGGAACCTGATCGATGAAGCGAAGAGAATCAGTCCTGGAGAAGGTCCTTCTGGGACCAAGTAGATTAGGTTTATTTGGTCTTGCTTTTCGAATGTAATAAGTCCAAGTGGCATTAGTGGCTTATCTTATTTAGTGTCGTTTTAGATTCGTCTTATTTATTACATTAATGAAATGAGGCAATTATTGGCATTAAATTTCTCCAAATCTACTTGTCGCTAGGTCTACCTCGGGCACAACGAGGCTCCCAAATTAGGACGCGAATTTACATTCCAGTAATATGTGTTTATTTACTGCAAATATTTTTCTGGAATTCTCACTGACTTGGTTCTTTTTATTTTTCTTTCTTTTTGATTATTCCCATTCCCAAGGTTGGTTCACACATACCGGCATCATCAGCATATTACACCAGATCTAGAGGCCCTCCTCCTCCTTCTCCTCTAAGTAATTTGAAAAGCAAAGGGAAAGCTAAGATGGATAATATGAGTGGCGACAACACCGCACATGCTGAGAATGTGGAAACTTCTGATGATCGGAGTACTACGACACCAAATGACTTGGTTTTGCGGCTTCAAAAGAAAATACTTGAACTACAAGGTGAGCTTGAGCAGGTCCGTAACTTGGCAAACCTCTCCCTCACACTAAATGTCCCGGATATCAACCATCCAAATACCCAGTACCTCCTCAGAACACACCCAACCAACGCCGCAGAATCCTCCCACACCCCACCAATATACAACCCCTCCTTAAAATCCTTTACCCGTACCTACATTACCTCAACATCAGCATCTCCCGACTCAATATCCGCAAAGCACTTACCACACTCCTCAGAATACCCCACAACCTATCCCCGATCCCTAAAATTCATCCAATGATCACCACTATACCCAAACTCCCGGGATTCACCAAAACAACCCCATATACGTGGAAACCTTGCCCCACTCTACTCAACCAATCTAATATACACTAGAATCCGCCGAGAAGGACCTTCTCATTAAGAACATGGCAGAGGAGCTCAAGAAACTCACAAGCCGAGTTCAGGGTGTTGAAGGAGGCAAAGGAATCGAAGGTTTGAATTACGAGGATTTGTGCATTCAGCCAGATGTGGAACTGTCGCAGGGTTACAAACCTCCTAAGTTCGAAATGTTTGATGGAACGGGTGACCCAAAGATTCATTTGAGAACTTACTGTGACAAACTCGTAGGGGTTGGAAAGGACGAAAAGATTCTCATGAAGTTGTTCATGAGAAGAATTGCTAGAGACACTCTATCTTGGTACATAAGTCAAAATCCCAAGAAATGGGCTAATTGGGTAAGCATGGGGTCAGACTTCATGGATAGCTTCAGATTCAACATGGAAAATGCACCAGATGTCTTCTATATCCAGAATCTCAAGAAGAAGCCCACTGAGACTTTCCGTGAGTATGCTAGGTGGAGGTCGGAAGCAGCAAAGGTCAGGCCGGCATTAGATGAAAAGCAGATGAACAAGTTCTTTGTTAGGGATCAGGATCCACAATATTACGAAAGGTTAATGGTAATCAAGAATCACAAGTTCTCCGATATCATCAAGCTCGGAGAAAAGATCGAGGAAGGTATCAAAAGTGGAATGGTGACAAATTTCGAGGCACTGCAGGCCACGAACAAAGCACTAAAATCAGGTGGCATATCAAAGAAGAAAGAAGTGGGGACAATAATGGTTGCCCAAGGTCCAAAATCTCCATTTGTATACCAAACACCTCTACCCACACACCAGCCTTCACCTCCTAGATATCCTCAACCCGCTACCGCCTACCATACCTATAATACCCAACCAGCCTATTATCATTCACCTCCAGCTCGTCCAAACTATCAAAAACCCAGGACCAATTTTGATCGCAAACCACCCAGACAATACACCCCTATTGCTGAACCCATCGACCAATTGTATGAAAGATCTGGATATGTCACCCCTATTCCCGTCGTGGCTATGGAAAAATCATCTTAATGGGTCAACTTGAACAAGACATATGTGTACCATTCTGGTATAAAGGGCACATTATTGATGAATGTCGCACTTGAAAGATAAGATCCAAACACTGATTGATACCAAGGTCATTCGGCGAAGGAAACCGCACCCAATATCTGTAACAATCCCCTCCCAGATCACAGGGGTGAATGAGTCAACGTAATAGAAACTGATGAAGAGTGGGATCCTAAGGGGTCAATCGGGCTTATACGGAAGGTGATGATCCTAAGAAGCCTGCAGTCATGCTCAATCCCATTGTGGTACAGGTACAGCCGCCAGTTGAAGTTGAGGTAGCCATATCAGCTCCCTTTGAAGTAGAAGTGACACAGTCTGCAGCCATACCCACATTGTCTGAAGTAGAAGTGGCCACACCTTTCACCGTGACGGTGGCATCCACACCCCCTTCAGTTCCAACGCTGTACCTTGGGATTATGTTGTCGAGGCTAGGAGAAAGGGAAGGGCAAAGATGGAAGAGTCCAGCGCTGCACAAGGAATGACTAGAACGGGCATCATGTACACACCTGAGCATTTGGGAGAGACAAGTAATCAAGCTTTCAATAAATAACCCGTCATTGAAACTGGTCCAGATGACCTTTGGAGAAAAGTACAAGTAAGAGAGTATTCTGTTGTTGATCATCTGAATAAGACTCCCGCCCAGATATCCATCTTGTCATTACTGCAAAATTCTGAAGTACACACGAATGCTCTGATAAAGGTACTGAATGAAGCATTGGTGCCCAACAACATTACTAGCGGACAAATGGCCAATATGGTGGGACAAGTGCTGGAAAGCCAAAAGATTAACTTTTATAAAGACGAGTTGCCGTCTGAAGGGTTAAGCCACAATAGGGCACTGCACATCACAATGTAACGTAAAGATAAGTTCATTTCCAGTTTTTTGATAGACGGAGGGTCCAACCTCAACATCTGTCCGCTGACAACTTTGAAGAGGTTGGGCAAGGGCCTACATGAAATACGAGCAGGGACTATGAATGTGAAGGCATTCGATGGGTCTCAAAGGGCCACAATTAGAGAAACTAATATGTTCTTGCAGATGGTTCCTACCTGGTTCGATGTTGAATTCCAGGTGCTAGACATATCCGCCCCTACAATCTGCTGCTAGGACGGCCTTGGATACATACCGTTGGATTTGTCGCGTCTACTTTGCACCAAGCGGTAAAATTTGAATGGAACCATCAAGAAGTGATCATCCATGGAGATGGGAGAAACCCCATTTACACCAGTCAGATTGTTCCGCATAGAAAATAGAAGAAAGTTAGGTGGAGAAACCTACCATCGCATCGAGCGTGTTAACGCAATCGAGAAGGATAAGTGGTGGAATAGCAAAATAGAAAGCATATTGGAATGGAAAGGGTACGAACCTGGTAAGGGGCTTGGTAAAAATATTCAAGATATCTCCAAACCAGTACAACTGAAGCGCCATGGTACAACCTTCGGGCTTGGATATCAGTACACCTGGCAGGAATATCGGAATTGGTCACCACCATGGCATGGTCCATACTACCCTCTTGAGCAACCTGTACCGCACTTGAATAAGACCTTCCATCAGGATGATATAATGGGGATCAGAGGACGAAGAAGCCTTGGCGGCATTGAGGAATTTGGTCTTGGAAGACGATGATATGGATTGATGTGTGATAGTCGAGGAGGAGGAGGAAGAAGGCCTAACTATTCAGGCAGTGAAAGAAGGGAACATTTCTCAAGAACTGGACCGCTAAAAAATCAAGAGCCCGACGAGTCTCGGGAATTACTATTTATTATCTTGATGAACCAACGACTGTGACATGTAATGAGACAATGCAACAGAAGGACATTGATTCAGAAGAAATAGAAGAAGAGGATAAAATACCTGAGGAAATTGTCAGAGAATTGGAAAATTTTGAGAACAAGCCCAAGTCCAACCTGGACGAGACCGAAATAGTCAACTTGGGAGATTCCGATACCGTCAAAGAAACTCGCATAAGCATCCATCTGTCACCTACAGAAAAGGAAGAATACACTTGCTTCCTGAAAGAATATGAGGATATCTTTGCGTGGTCATATGACGATATGACAAGGTTGAGCACATCCTTAGTAGCTCACAAGTTACCTACAAATCCAATGTGTCTGCCAGTGAAGCAGAAACTCAGGAAATTCAAGCCAGACATGAGCCTAAAAATCAAGGAAGAAGTTACCAAGCAGATCAAAGCCAAGGTCGTCAGGGTAGTTGAATACCCAACTTGGCTGGCCAACATTGTACCGGTTCCGAAGAAAGATGGGAAGGTAAGAGTTTGTGTTAATTATGGAGATCTAAACAGAGCAAGTCCCAAGGATGATTCCCGCTGCCAAATATACACATTCCGATTGACAATTGCGGCAAGCATGAATTCCAGTCCTTTATAGATTACTTCGCAGGTTATCCTCAGATCTGGATGGATGAAGAAGACGTGGAGAAAACAACCTTTATTACACCATGGGGAGTGTATTGTTACAAAATGATGCCATTACGTCTAAAGAATGTTGGGGCCACCTATATGAGGGCTATGACAACGACATGGGATTGTTTATTTATTTTCAGAGTCACCATCCAGATTTTTACGGTGTTCTGAGACACCATTTATTTTAAAGATACCAAATCGAGGAAATTTTAGACTCCATTAAAAGTCTTCAAACCAGAAGACCGTTAAGGAATTCTGTTAACCCGGGAGAAGGTGTTAGGCACTCCCGAGCTCTGTGGTTTAAGCATGGTCACTCAACTATTAATAATTGGCCTAATTATCTGATTGATTATGTGTTTTAAACCTATTGTGCATTTTAAAACCTTTTGAACCGCTTTTAATATTTTGTGAAATTATTTTGAAACCAGTCACGATGGCGTACACTTGTCATTTTGTACACGTTGCAAATTGCGCTACATGAAATGCACCCGCGATTTACAACATGTTTATTTTGATTATTGTTCGAAATTATGGTCGAATCGCATAAAATGCATACCCGAATGGGATTTACGTATCACGACTATGTCGCGAGAGTTGTACCCATAGTTGTGATGATTTAATTATGCGTCTAAAGCAAACTATGATTGTTCATGAGTTATTTAAATTTCTAGTAGTGCTGATATATAGCTAGTGCGTAACTAAAAGGAAAGCCCCAAAGATAAACCCAAAAGTTGTGCAGTTGCATTTGTTAGCTCTTTGAGAAGTAACCGTCGCATATATTTTTTGATCTACTGTGTACACATTCTATTTAACAAGACAATTGCAATGAAATATGAAAAAAGAGGGAAAATCAGACCAAGCATTGTATATTAGAAATACAAAGCTACCACACTAGAAAGATACTTCAGTTTATTCAAAAATATAGTGACCTTTTCCTGTTTCCCTTGTATCTTTCTGGTCTAACAAAGTTCCAAAGGGAATAAAGGCCAAATAACTAATTAAAAGCTTAAGTTAGGCGTGAATCAAACAAGTACATCTAAGATATTAAGAAGGTTGAACACATACATGATAAACTCTCATGCTATTGTTAAAACAATTTTAACAATTTGAAAATTACAGTTCCGGGCATAAATAAAGCATTTAAAACATATTGTAGTATCACAATTTAGAATTACATGAATCAGTAAAGATATATATATATATATATATATATATATATATTTATTTTTTTTGAAATTGAAAATTTCTATTCATTAATCACAATATTATGTACAGGAATTTGTATCTGACTTTTTTCCTTAAAATCCAAGAAATGCAATCTTGGAGCTCAACAAAAGCGTAGAGAAGCAGTAGCAAAGTCAGCTTGAACCACGTGAGAAAAATTCAGAAACGCGTATGAGTAATACGCAAACCACTGAATATTCACAAGGTTTTGCACCTATTTCCTCATATGGGAATTCCTTTTGATTTTGCTTAATCAAAAACTCCCAAAATTGTCAGATTTATAGACCCTTTCTAATTACTTGGGAAGTGGCTAGAGATTTGCCAAAATAACAATATTTTTTCAACCAAAATGAGGTTTGAAACCCAGAAAACTCGTCGGCGACCTTGGACAGATTTTTAGAGTTTCAAATTCCTAATGACAGCAGCTAGAGAGTTATCGCCATGGCTTTCTCTTTCCTTGTTCTCACTTTGTCCGCCTCTCTCTATCTATGTCTATGTGCGTGCGTGTTTTTGGGTTAGGGAAACGACTGTGGTATAGAGAAAGAGAAGGGTTGCTGCTAGGTTGGGAAAGGAATTCGAGTTTTGGTATTTTTCATCAGAGAGTGAGAGAGCAGTCCTCTTTTTCTAAGAGCTTCCACCGTCTTCCATGGGAAAGAAAGAGAAGGGGGGATGGACTGAGAGAGGAGGGTAACGACGCTTTAGGGCTAGGGAGATGGGGAAATCTGATTCTAAATTAGGTCTCTAGGTTTTTTCCAAAAAATAGGAAGGTCTCCCTCATTAGGTTAGAAAATGAGTGTTTATACGGTTGCGCCAGTTACGGAATGGGCTAGGCGGGTATTAGGCCGAAACAAAGGAATTGGGCCAAGAAAATTAGCCCAGTTTGTTTGAAGACTTGGCCAACCTTTCTCTTTCTTGTAATTCCATTTTGATTTCAAATTCTACCTAATTAAAACCTAACTTAAATCTAATTAGCAAAAATTAATTCTATTTTATTTATTAACAAATACATGTAAAATAAATATATTTTTGTTTGATTTTTACTTATTAATTCTAACAATTAAAGAGTAAGTAATTTCTAAAAATGCAAATTGAACCTAAAATGGCATGAAATCAAAATGTGAGAATTTTTATGATTTTTATATGATTTTAAAGTATTAAACATGCATGAAAATGCAACTAAATAAAGAAAAAAAAACTCCTAAGAGCCATTAACATTATTTTTGACCTATTTTTAGCAGTGATTTTTGTGCGGGGCAAAAATTGGGTGTTCACAATTGTATATGGAAATAGTCAGGCCTCCAAGTCAACCATATCCTTCTATTGTAATGATGTTCCAAGTTGGTAATATATTTCCATTCTTGAAATAACTTACTGGTAATCCTCTATATTCTATTTGTCTTTATTTTAGTTTCTAATAATCCCACTAAACTTGTATCTTCTCTATTGATAAGGAGTTGGACCTCATTTTGATTATTAGGACCATTGAGGCCCCTAACATTCCAACATAGTATGTTATCCATTACCAGAGAGAGGTATTGGATCGCCTCCCTCTTTTCTGACCTCCCTGTGTTGCACCACTTTGCTTGGCCTTGGATTATCTAGCTCTTGAAATGTGTTTGGAGATTATATTGTGATCTACTCTTGCCTATATTGTTGTCGTTTGGTATTCAAATGGGTTATCCAACCTGCTTTGATCTATCTTGTTATGGCGGATTATTTTGCTGATTGACTTGAGCTTTCCCTTGACCATCCTGTTTACCAGTTTCTTTTGTCATCCCTGTGGTTGCATCAACAATTTTATCTTGTTTAGCCTCTACGTCCCGTGCAAGTGGCTCAATAACTGCCTGTTTTTCCTCAGGTTGGTTTTGTGGTTTATTCCTCTTCCTACAATTCTCCTCAATATACCCATACATTTTGCAGAACTTGCATAGAGTAGGCTTCCAATCATATTGGACTTTCTGGTCCACCAAATTTCCTTTCTCATTATTAAAGGCTATCTTCTCAGGTAATGCAGTGTCTATATCCACTTCAATCAGCAACCTCGCAAAGTTCAATCCTATCTTCTTCTCATTGTTTTGGTCTACCATAATAGGCTTCCCAATTAGACTCCTAATTTTACTTAGACCCTTAGGATTTTGAAGTCCAGTCCGGGCGACTTCACCTATATGGGAACTGTATGTAGCTCCTCTCTTGTGAATTCCATGTCCGAATTCCATGCATTAACAATGAAGGGTTTGTTATCGAAGTGATAAATCCGCCCTTGAATTACTTCATTCTTCCCCACACTTGATTCAAACTTGACCCTAACAATTCCATTTTTAAGCATTGCCACCTTGTTTATCCCATGCTTCGCCCAAAGTCTTCTAATGTATCCATTCAACACAGAAAAGGGTGAATGTGCTCCCAACACATAGCAAATAACAACATTCTGCCAATAAGCTAATTCAGTGCTTATATCCTCTAATTCGATTTCACACACTGGTACCTCTCCATGTAATTCTGGTTCAACAAATTCTAGCTTAAACCAAGCTTTTGCGATTTTCTTAATATCAAAATTGTCCCATATGGATCGTCGCTTGTTAAATTCAGGTGATCTGCCCAGGATAGAGTACGAGTACTTACTGATGACTTTAATTGGCCTGCAATTGCTCCTTCATTGTGCTGCTCTGGAGTTTCCTTCTGTCCTTGCACCTGTTTCTCCTTTTGCCCTTGCTGATTTCCAACTTGTGTCAACGCAATTTCAACCTGGGTCTCCTCAATTTCTTCCTCACTTTGTTTCAATAACAATTGTTACAGTTGTTGCCGATGAACCTTCCTTTGATGCATGCGTACTCTTCTTTCTTTGTTGAATCCAAGCCTTCACTGCCATTTCCTGAGCCATTAGTGCCTTTTGAGAGGGAATATGAGTTCGCTGTCCCATGGATGACGTAGGTTAGTTAACATGTGCCGAGAGAGAACATACTCCACTCTAGTGCACCTTCTCTTTTCATTTTTGTTTTCTAGATTTTTTTTGAGTACTTTATTTTCATATTGTAGAAATAGTACTTTCATTTTCAACCAAAAAAGAGTATTTTTTAATTATGGAGCACAAGTTCAACGTTGTTTTTGCGTAAAATAGTAAAGCAACACATTAGTTCCTTTGAGTTTGTGTGGATTTTTAGAAGAATAATTAAATTCTTGAAGAAAATAGAGTCATGAAATGTTGGGCATTTGGGGGGGGGGAGGGGGAGGGGAGGGGAGAGCACAAAAAACATAGGGACTTGGGGAAAGGGGAGGGTGAGTAGCATAAAAAATTATTTTCTAAAAAATATTTTCACTCTCTAACCAAACATTAGAAAATATTTTCCAGAAAAAGGTTTACACTCACCAACTAAACAAGGGAAAATAAATGATAAAATCACTCATTTTCTATAAAACTTTTTCTAGGAAATGTCTTCTTCCATGCCAAACACACCCTCAATCTTTACTAAATTCTAGAAAGTAGAGTTGGGAAAATGACTATCCATACCTCATTTGACGATATGAGCATAACTCTTTGTTTCTTTTCTATAACCAAATGTAGACTTTTGAATAAAATATGATAAACAATACTTAACATATACTAAGGGAGTCAAAAGATAGAAATTACAGTTCATATTTAGTTGGAATTAGTTCAGAATGTTTGTTATACAGAGATCTAAAACAAAAGAGGGCGTTGGGTTTTTTAAAATGACAAGAAATACAAAAAGAAAGGGGTCGAAATGCTACCGTTTGAAATTTTAAAGGGTTGAAGTGCAACTTTTTGATAAATATAGATACACATATGGGGAACCGCAGGCAAAGCGGCGGGACTGAAAATACCCGAAAGTAGGAATCAAATAGACCCGATTCTGATAAATCTTGTACCCTAGGTTCGAGGATTTCTTTGACTATCTCTCTCCGGTGAACACCGGGAAATCGAATTTGTTACTGGAAAGTCCTAAAATTGGAAGTAGTTTGATAGAGAAAAAAAGTGAGAAGATGCAAAGCGGTGGAGATGAAGTTAGCATTGACGAATTGGCTTCGAATCTCTCTACTTATAGAGAACAACTTCTGCAGGTAATAAACCCTAATCTTATTCCCTCTGCGCTTTCTGAATTGTAATTTTAGTTTTTTGAATAATCTTTTTCCTTACTTTTATTTCAATTATGCCATGTTCAGCTCAAAAACACTTTTCTCTTCTTTTTTGTTGTTGATAATTAGTTGTGCTCTTGAACTCAAACTTTACTGTATTGATTATCTTCAAGCTATTGTTTATATAAGCAAAATTCAGAGCTTGTGTGCGCATACACATAATTGTATTGGTGTCGAGTTTTAATTTACTGGGCACATTCTGTCATGCCCTTGATAAGAAGATTAGTTTTTGTACGGGTACTAGAAAAAAAGGATTTTGGATGGGGTTGTCTTTTTTCTTTTACTTTTAAAAGATAAAATCCCTAGGTACTACTACTTTTCTGTTGTGTTATAAACTCAACTTTTTGAAGAAAGGAATAGCACGTCAAGGCTAGTTTTCTTTGCGTTTGAGTTGAAGGAGCTACAAAAAATGATAAAGTTAATATACAATGGTTGCCAGCTTGGTGATCCAACCCATAGAGATACCACAACTCATGCCTGTGGAACAATTCTAAAGTCGCATCAGAATGATCTTTATTTAAGGACAATTTTATGTGATAGTGGGCATAAGAGGTAATTGTCCCAGTTGATGACAGTGCTGTGTCTGATTTTTGGTTGTATGATAGATATTAAATTGACTTGGAAACATTAGAACATTACGAGATTTCACTGTATTTTGGAAGATTTGACTAGTGCTGTCTGAGGGTGGGACGAGAAGCGACGTGAATGGTCCCTGTAGGTTTGACTACAAAGGTTAATGAACTGGTAGCAGTGAAAACTATCAAATGTTTCTGCGTTAGAATGGCCAGGAAACTGGTTTTGCAACCACCAAGACTATACTGTGCAAAGAAGATGCTGATATGCCAATCCTAGTTGCACTTTCTTTCACTTTAAATCAATCTCATATCTAAACTGTTGCAGCTCCTGCCCTTCAAATTTATAAATTTTCCTTTACTTATGTACCAGGTGCGACAACTGTTACGTGATGAACCACGCAACTCCGAATATGTGGACATGGAGAAAGAGCTTGTTGAGGTGACATTTTGCGCTTTTTTTTAGTTCTCTACTTTTCCCCCTTCGTTTATTTTTGTTAAGTGTTTTCTTAATGAAATCTCCCCTTAGCTTATTACCACTATCCTTTTTTCGTGAGATATTTGTTAGTCTCGATGTCCATTAGCACAAAGGGGTAAGTCGTCTTCGTAGTCAATTATTAGTTTTGCTATTCTGAATTAATTACAAATATCTATTTCTTCTCTCTTTTTCTTACACGAACATTATATTGCCGATAAACAAGCAGTGTGAAGGAACTATCCGTGACTGAAGAAACATAAGTTAATCATTTGGTTTTGAAGGTGAGGATTTTATTTTGATAGAGTAAATTACCTCAATGGTAGTGAGGGGTGTGGCGATTGTAAAATTTTGGAGCTAGCAACTTTCTCAAGGTGTCCATCACTTTCATGTCTTGGTTCAATTGCAGGTCTGCGATATTTGATGGTGGCCAGCATACTTCTATCCCATGATTTCAGATGTCACTCTGTGAATCTAAGTTTGGAATTAAAAAATTAATTTGTTTCTTGGCTTGTGCTAAGCAAATAGTTCTAAACCAGGATAACTTTCTGAAATGCAGGTGATTGCCTTAACGGAAGAGCTCCTTGCAACTGCAAAACAAAGTGAAGATGGGATGGGCACCGGGACCAGTGCTGATGCATCTCATGGTTTTCACCATTCTGGGAGTTCTAATGCGGTATATCCTAAAGATTAGATTGTTAGAGTTATCATCCTTTGGTGGATATTGCTCTCCCTATAATTCTTGGAAAGTGTTAGATTTTAATTGGATAGGATGAAAAGTAGCTTCGTGCAGTTAATGATGGTGTATCTAAATTGTTTTCTGGCTGATTTCTACCAAAGACAAAGTTCCCTTCCCCAATGTAAGATAGTAAAATTTGTTGGAATTCCCAACCACTATTTTGGTTAGGAAACCTTTGTGGATGTAATTCTGCAAGGCCTTTTTTGGTTTTTTTTTGGGGGGGGTCTGATGGCAGGGGATCATAGTTCCTTTAGCTTTTTAAGGAATTGGAAGTTGCAAACAATAAGATGTTATCTTAAGGGAAGAAGACTGACATTATTGTTTCAATCATAGTATAATAGATTTATCCTTTTCTTCAACAACAACAACCGTGCCTCAACCCAAGCTATTTGGGCTCAGCTGTATGAATCCTCAATCTAATAAATACTCTGTTGGGTCAACGTGGAATGTTGGTTTTCTTTCCTTTTGATGGATTATAGATTTATCTACATAGTAAGCACGAGTAATTGCACCTTCATTCTTTTGTACGTGTGTATTACTGATTTTATCCTTTTTTGGTTAATGCCATAAATGTTTTGTTGAAAGGCTTCTCTCATTTCACTTTTCATCAATTTATGCACTATACCCCCACAGAGGTGTTCCAAAAAGGAAGAAAGAGAGAGACAGGGCTGGAACAAAGTCCTCCTTCTTATGTTTGGTTCCTAACATCCTCTTTCTGCAGGAATCAGGGTCAACATTGGACCATGCCGATAAGTTTCCTGTAGGCACTAAAGTACAAGCTGTTTGGAGTGAAGATGGGGAGTGGTGAGTAGAAACTTATGTGGTGATTGCTCTTTTTTCTTTTCTGTTTTTCAATTTTGAAGTTTTTATATTATCTTCAATTATTCTTTACCTTTTCTTTCTCTTTCTTGTTGTTGATTTAGTTGAATTTCCAGGTATGATGCCACCATTCATGCACATACTCCAAATGGCTACTATGTTTGCTATGATGACTGGGGTAACAAGGAAGAGGTATTGCCTTCTTTTTATGCTTTAATGGAATTGTTTTGATTGGCTTTAAAGCTCTGTTTCAGTTTTTCTTTTATTTTTTCTTCTCTTTTAAATTCTTTTCCTTTGTTGTTTTTCGTCTAAATGATCTGTATTTTGTTTTTCATTCTAGCTAGGCTAGACCATGTCTCTTTTCCAGCTTCTCTGTTGTCTTTAGTCTAAACCAAAGTGTCAACATAGGAAAAAGGAATTAAATTTTATTAGTTCTAGCTCAATAACTTCAATTAATCAAAATATATACTTATACATGACATAATATATATTTATGGCTGTATTCTAACACCTTTATCTGCACTCGGATCCATAAACCTGGATCCTAAGTATTAAGTGATGAAGAATCTGACCTCTAGATCCGCACCCGTATACGGTACCCGCACCCAAGTCCGAACAACATAAATATGTTGACGGAAGTATGCAAACATCACAAGAATCAGTCTGGTGATATGCTTATTCTGCTTATTTAGTTGTTAATCGATAAAGAAACTGTGTTTGCAAGGGCGTTGTCCATTGTAGCCAAACAATATGTCCAATTGTTGTAATAATAATAATTATTATTATTTACCTTATCAAAAAAAAAAAATTTAATAATAATGATAATTATTGTTATTGTTGTTGTTATTGACTTCTTCTTGTTGTTATTATTATAATAATAATAATAATAATAATTATTATTATTATTATTATACAAAGGCTGTTATTTGGTGATCAACCAAGGTTTAAAGCTCTCTCATTGTCTTGAAAATTGAGCATAGGTATTGGGGACTGTTAACTTAACTATGTAATCACAAGTGAGGATTGAGCTGTGTCAATTTTGCTTCTTAAGTGTGTGCAGTTGTTGTGGTTGCCGACTTCCAGGTTTTACTGCCACCGTGACTGCTGCTTTTCATAAAGTCTGTTTTCGGGTTATGAATTTTGTTTAGTTCTCGTATTGAAATTAAGAAAGGATTGCTTCCCTTTTTGGTAATTCTTAATAGTTCTGTTCTAGCCTTCTAGGCCACTCTGGATTATAGTAAAATTTTAAATTGTTGCTCTTGTTTTTTCTCTGATATACTAATGCAAAAGGACAATGTGTCAAGTATTAGTTTAGTAGTAGTTTGTTATAAGATTTGGAGAATAATCGTTTCAGTGTATGCATACATGTATATATAGACGTTGAAATGAAAGTACAGTGAGATGTGTGTTAATGCCAATATCGTACTGTCACACACATAAATACAGACACGGTTTGTGTGTGTGCATCTCAAGATGTTTGTGTACTTCCTGTTTTGTTTTTCTGTTACTTTTTGGTTTTACTTTTTATTTTTATTCATCAAGTGTTCGAGTTATTTTAGATTAGTGTAACATCCACTTGTAATTTCAGGTGGATCATGCTAATATAAGACCACTTCAAGAGGGACCTGTCAACCCTTTGGTTGAAGCAGAAAAGATAGCTGAGGCCACAAAACAAGCTCTCAAACGAAAGATAGCTCAAGCTGCAGCTAGTGATGTCCAATCGCGGAGTTTGCCAGCAAAGCTTCTCATTGATCCTAATGATCCAGAAGATGTGGTATGTTGAATGTTAATTTTAGGGTTGTCTGTTGTCTTTTGCCAAATAATTTACTTCAGAAATATGATTGGGGGTGAAGATCTGAATCTTCGGTTGATAGATAGGACAGGCTGTTTGTTGGGATCTATTTTGCTTAAAGTAGGCCTAATTTTGTTGAGGTTAGCTCTGCACCATCTGCGGGCTGGGCTAGGTACTATAGTCTCAAAGCAGTTTCTTCTTTCAAGTAGTCCAACATGCTGAAAGTAAAAGTTAAAAGGCTTTCATTAAAGCAGGGACTAATTGGCTTTTGTACATGGTGTCTAATCCACTTCTGCTTGCTTTCACCTCTTGCTTTCTCTTGTTTCTTTATTTGCTAAAATTGTCTTTTTCTTTTTTATTTTCATCCCTGCTAATGACCTCCTCTTTATTCTTCATAGAAAGCTGCCAAACGTAAAAAGATTCACGCTTTCAAGTCTAAGATGCGGATTGAGCAACTTGAGGTTGCTCAAAACAAGAGGCAAAACGCTTGGCAACAATTTCAATCAACTAAAGGTCAGACTAAGAAGGTATGCTGGTCACGTATTCTCGGGTTGATAACCTCATTTATGAATCACAATTTTAAGAGATTGTGCGTACTGTGTCATATGATGATTGCTCTTACTATTGTATTTCTCACTTCTATCTTATCAAAAAAAGTTATATTTCTCACTAGAATCACATGCTTTTCATGTTCATAAGCGACTCTATGATTTTACTTGTGTTTGTAAAAATCTGCATTTATTTGCAAAGTACTTCACATTGCTATTGAATATCTTTATCCTGTAGTTTGTCTTTGCTATTCATAGTCATGTTTGGTCTTAAAGTAGTAGTCAGATCTGCATGGCACTACCACTTATATCATTTTATTATTTCTAAAGCCTTTTAAGCTGCTGATATCTTATGCATTTAGCAATATTATTAATTATATTTCAGGTGGGATTTTTCTCTGGTCGAAAGCGTGAGAGTATCTTCAAGTCTCCAGAAGATCCTCAGGGTAAGGTTGGTGTAACCGGAAGTGGCAAAGGTTTGACAGATTTTCAGAGAAGGGAAAAACATTTGCATCTAAAAGGCGCAAATGCTGAGGCTTCTGATGAATAGATGCTGGTCCCCATAGTTTTGCAAGACTATTGTCCATCTGCTGCCTAAGTTTAGAAGGTGTCCTACCTATATGTAAACAGATGTTCCTCCCCAATTTCGTTAACGTGATGCTCTGCATAGTAGGACTATAGTGTTTATTCTCTTCATATGCGATTGTTAGAAATTTATAAATCCTACGTTGGAAGAGCATGATTTTATGGATAAAAAATCAACCTCTGGCGAATCTTAACTCTGATACCCCTTTGGTTATATTCTTATCTACCCGGGCCTTGATTCTTCTTGAGCTATTTTAGACAGTCAGATGGCAGCTTGTAAGCTTTTTATCTACGTCATCCATTAAGGAACTGTGGTCAATATATGAGTAGAGGATTGTTGCCTAATGAAGGCCTTCAATTGAGTTCATTTGTACAGAGGAATAGAATGAGAATGAGGCATCGTAAGGCGAGGAGGCAAATATAAGTATAGCATTTTGGTCGTTGATATATACAACTGAACCATAAATGATCCCTTATAGTAATATTGACTGCAAAACAATCTAATTTATATATAATGATGGTATAAATAATTTTTGCATTATCTGTATAAGTTAATTAGTTGTAGATGGTAAAAATTGCACGGGGCACCCTATTTGGTCGCCCCCATTTAATTTATACCCGCTTTTTAAAAAACTTTTAACTTGTACCCACTTTTTAAATAACTTCAGCTCCCTTTCCCTCGCTGAGCTGAAGTTCACCAGTTAAGCTGAAGTTCGCCAGTTATAAAGACAACTTCAGCATACGGGGATGAAGTTTCCCAGTTATAAAGATAAAATTTCAGCTCTTTCCCAGTTACGAACTCCCAAGTTATAAAGATAACAACTTCAGCATACGGGGCTGAAGTTCCCCAGTGAGCTGAAGCTTTGTCTTTGTAAACTGAGGAATTTCAGCCCCGTATGCTGAAGTTTTTGTCTTTATAACTGGGGAACTACAGCCTCGTATGCTGAAGTTGTTTCTTTATAACTTGGGAACTTCAGCTCTAGAAGTTCGCAAGCTACTTCAGGCCCGTCTACTAGAATACTGAAGTTTTGCGTGATTGCCTTTGCTACTTCAGCCCCGTATGCTGAAGTTATGCGCAAAAGCGGATACGGGTGTAATTTTTTTTTACAAAGCAGGTATAAGTTAAAACGTAGCACAAAAAGTGGGTACGGATGTAAAAGTCCCTTGTAGATGATATCCGGCCTTATTTTTGTAGGTTATTAAGCCCATTTTTTATGAACCATCAACTGTAGTTATCTTTTTTATCACCTGGTTGTGTAAAAAAAAGTTAAAGACAGTATAAAACAAATCTACACTTCCAATGTACAGAACTTTAACTCATTCACATATTTGTCATGGTGGCGTCTTCAACAATAAGAGCTCGTTTTCCTCCTTGATTTGCAGTAAATTGTGCAGGTCAGCCTTGTATTTGCCGTTGAATATAGGTTGTTTCAGCAACTGATTCTACTCGACAAGTTCCTTTATTTCACAAGCTGTAAGATGCCCTTAATTTGATGGTGACACTTAATGCAATATATATATAGAACACACTTACATGGGAATGGTAGAGTAGAACAGTAAAAATTACACGGGGCATCCTATTTGGTCGCCCTTATTTAACATATACCCACTTTTTAAAAAAGTTTTAATTTGTACCCACTGTTTAAACAACTTCAGGCTCCTCCTTCGTTTTCTGAATGCTGAAGATTGAGATATTGTTATGCGTTCTAGCCTGATGATTCATATGTATGCTTGTCCCATTATGTTCAGTTTGGTCTTATTCACAATAATTTAACATCTTAGATATTTTAGCTTTACAGGCACATTGATTTTTGGTTCTAATTTATTTGTAGTAACTTGTTTTCATGTCGAAAATATTTTTCATTCTTTAATTTTTGAAATGAACAACATCAATCACTGTTAATCATGATCTATTAAATTCATTGTTGTTTTAGAACTCAACAAATATAAACAAAAACTTCAGCTCCTAGAATGCTGAAGTTCAACAAATACAAAACAAACTTCAGCCCTGAAGTTCGTCACAAACAGAACAAAGCTTCAGCTAAAACATGCTGAAGTTCAGCAAATACAAAACAAACTTCAGCTCTGAAGTTCGTCACAAACAGAACAAAGCTTCAGCTAAAACATACTGAAGGTCAGCAAATACAAAACAAAACTTCAGCTAAAACATGCTGAAGTTCAGCAATTACAAACAAAAGTTTCAGCTACTAGAATACTGAAGTTCAACAATTACAAACAAAGCTTCAACTACTAGAATGTTGAAGTTCAGCAATTACAAACAAAAACTTCAGCTAACACATGTTGTTGTTTTATTGAACTTAAGTTTGCCATTTGCACTATGACCTGAAGTTTGCGTGATTGCCTTTACAAGTCTAGGTCAAATTTCATGCAAAAATTCTGAGGTTTTGCTACACTTCAGGCAAATTTTTTTGTTACTTCAGGCCCGTATGCCTGAAGTTACGGGAAAAGTGGGTACGCTTGTAATTTTTTTTACAAAGTAGGTATAAGTTAAAACGTGACCCAAAAAGCAGATATAAATACAAATGTGACTTCACAAAACGTACTTCTATCTACATCTAGGCTAGGTTTATCCATTCAACCAAAGCAAAGAGAAAGTAATAATTGAAAGAATTAAGTCATATCAATACCAGTTGTACATTGCAAGAAGCTATGATATATATGATGACCAAAAGGATGGAACCCAAATAAAAAAAGAATAATGTATGAAGGGGCCATTGTAACCCTTTTAGTTAAAATATTAATGAGCAATGAAGCAGTGGTTTTTTGGGATATATATAAGAGGGAGGGCCTAGCTATCTCCAACATAAAAAACATGTCTCAGACATGTTTCTTTGGAGAAGACTAAATGATTGAGGAAGCAACAGTAAAATGAAGACACCATCTTCATAAGCTTACTAGATATTCCATTCAAGCAATCTATGTTTCCCCTTTTTCCCTCCCCACCAAGAAAAGCCCCACCTTACCCTTGTCACTTACTCTTTTTGACTTTATGCATATTTACTTTCATTATGCTCCATGAATATGCACTCATAGCAGTTTTTTAGATTTGTTTTAGAGGAACCTTACCTTCTTTTTTTTTTTTACCGGAAAAAATATTTATTTACATTAATTTATTGTCATTAGTAATAAAAAATAATGATGTGAGAATATGTATTTACTCATGTACTCCCTCTGGTCCAAAATAAGTGATTTTTTTGTCTTTCTTTTGTGGTCCAAAATAAATGATTTTTCAAGATTTCAAGAATGAATTAATTCTTTTTTTCCTACATTGCCCTTGGAGTAAATAAAGTTGGAGTATGTGTTAGGAGTGTTTATGTGAAGTGATAGAATATGATCAATTTCATTGCTAATTAATGTTATAAGATGAATTTCTTAATGTGTGAAAACAACCAAAAAATCACTTATTTTGGATCGGAGGGAGTATGTTATATATTTACTTGACCACTTTAGAATTTGCAAGCCCCGTGAGAAACAATAAATAAAGTGCATAATTTACCACAATACTCATATTAATTGTTGTATAGTCTTACTAAATTTGGAAAATGATTGATTCGGAATGAGTAATTAATGCTAAGGAAAAAACAGGAAAAATAAAATATGTTTCTCTTGATATACGAAAAGTGACAAATAAAAATAAAAATTTATTTTTAGAATACTTGAAAATAAACTGAGGGGAGTACTTGCTAACCTGATAAAATTGGTTACTAGCACAGGTTAATCTACACTGCTAATGTAAAATATCCTTACATTGAGAGTACATATAACTTTGGAAACAAAAGGTTTAGTATAACCAACCAATAACAGGATTACGTCCATGATTAGTCGGATTTTTGTAGACGTTTGCATACTCCAATTAATCATCTAAGTAGAGTTATATATATAATCATTGCCTTAAGCACCTTAGAGAATTTAGAGAAAATTATTCCCCTAAAAGTACATAATAATTCCATTAATTAATTATGCTATACTATCATCTACAACAACTTTGGAATTAAAATCTTGCTGTATTGTTGCTGATGAAGTTTGATTTTTGGAATACCATGTAGCCCAAAAGAGATAGTTGAGGAAGTTGAGAAAGCTCAGCACTGCCAACAACCAATAGAAGAGATCAAGTCTGTCTTTGTTGAGATTGTTGTCACTAAGCCAGCCACCATGTGATGAATTTGAAGTGATCTTATTTACTAAAGAAACAAGAACTGAGCTTAAATAAAAGCCAAATGAGTATGAGCAATAAGTAATGGCTGTTAAAAAGGATTGCATCCCTTTTAAAGATTGTTTGTAAAAGAACTCAATAAGTCCAACTGCAGTGAGCATCTCAGATATTCCAAAAATCAAGAATTGTGGGGTGATCCAAAATATTGATATGGTTTTATTTTCATTCACCGCAGAAATTCTCCTTTTGTTTTCCATTAAGGCTGCTGATACCATGGAGAAAGTCGCGATAAATAGGCCAAAACCTATACGTTGCAAAGGGGTGATACCTGTTGAGACGACATAAAACAATTAAAATTGTACTCTTTCTGATTGGTTAAAATTTTAAATGAAATGCTCACGTATTTCAATAACATATATATATATATATACCTGAATCATGACCTGTGAATTTTCTCGCGAACGGGACGAAAAATGTGTCATAGAGAGGGACTATGAAGATTAACAATATGTAAGGAATTGATTGAAGGGAAGCTGGAGGGATATGGAAATTTTTAGTTAGTTTAGTGTTCATGGCACTTCCTTGTTGTACTGAAAAAGTTTGAAGTTGTGCTAAAATGGTATTGAAAATTATAGTGCAAGCAAAGATGGGAATGACTGAAATTAGGATCTTCACTTGCTCTACTTGTGTTACTGTGCAAAGTCTCCATCGACTTATCTCTTTTGTGTTATTTCCATCTTGCACTTTTATACAAGCCTTGTCCAAGAATCTGAAAATACAAAAGTTCTCTACATAATTAGTGTGGAAGAATATACCAAAGTAGTGCTAAACTATGATTACCATAATTATGCCTTAAAATTAAAGTAACATTAACAAAAGAAGTTAGTGGAGAATTCCTATTTTAGATGACGATAATATTACTGTAAGTATCAAGGCTTATCATCCTATCAAAAATTATAGTTTACAGTAAATGCGTAACTTTATTTCTTAATTTAACCCATCAAACAAGCATCATGTTGGACTATGATTCCGACGCAGACCATCCTAGCCCCCTTAGTGACCTTGTCATAGGTAGAATGTTGGAGTTACCCACCAATTACTAATAACGTATGTACTTCTAAATAATTCTTTAACTATCACGTCACCTGACAAATAACTATTGTCTATAGGTTATTATATCGTCCATAAGAATCCTTTAATGTACATACCTGAATCGGTTGGTGTGAAGAAGAATACCGATATTATCATGAGACAATGTGGAACTGACATTCTTGATGGTGTGGGTCCCATGTAGCATACGTGCATCTGATGGAGAAATATGCTTTCTGTTTAAGAATGCAGCCACCAAAACCTGTCATTTACCGTAAAAATAAGAATAGTTAACACCATTTCTTCAACACTTCTCAAACTTTTTATTTATATTTTTGTTGTTATATTGGAATGGTTTTTTCTTTCTTTGTGGGATGGGGTTGGACAGATATGGATTCACGATTTAAACTTTACGGATCCATCCAATAATCTTAAGTTAACGTATAATAATAACTAGCTAGGTTTAAGTTAAATATTTATAAATATTTAGTGTATTTGTTAATACATATACATGATATGAGTTCATATAAACATATGATTTAAATAATATATCCGCCTGTGGGTTGTGGGGTGGCGAGGACTAATAGAAGATGCCAAATTCTCCGACAGATCAATAAATGGATCTCTTTCCTAGAACATGAATCAGAAGACGACACTTGCGTATGTATGTTAATTATTTATATAATTGAGAAATACATATAGACGGATTAATTTTATGTTGTCGGCGAAAGAGAATGAGATTGCATCCATAATCAAATCATATATATTAAGGATTCACAAAAGAAATGGTAGAACTAGCATTAAAAAATAGAAAATGGCAGCCAACCCAATTCCAGTTCATCATTATTAGACATCCTAGTAATAATGCATGTAATATTAAAAGGAGAACAAAAGTCAAACATGAAAGATAGAATAAAAAAATGTATACAAAATTGAAACCTGTTACTCGTTCCTAAATTTTATGTAAGAGGTTAAGTTTTATGGACTGCAAAAATTATTTATACTGTAAGATAACTTCTAAAATAATTATGTATGAAAAGCATTAAAATTAAACGGTAATAAATCTGTTACGTACAATATATTAAACCATACTGATCGTGTAAAATTTTTTTTTTTACCTGTGCAATGGGAGTGAGAATGCTTCCTTGAGGAGGTTTATTTCTGTAAAAAAAAGTGCCAGCAACTAAGGTAATTAAGCCCAAAGCCATAGCAGCAGCAGAGACACCAAATCCAACATCCATTCCAGAATGTGTTTGTACCCAAACAAGAAGTGTAAGAGCAATGAGTTGACCCATTGAAAATGCAAAATAAGCAGCATTGAAATATCTTGAAAGTTGCTTTGACTGCTTTTGATGATTAAATTGGTCAGCACCATGAGATATCATATTTGGTTTCACACATCCACTCCCTAATGCCACCAAATACAATGCCACAAAGAATATTAAGGCTTTTAAACCCTTTGCTTCTGCACATAATTGTTCTCCATTATCATGACCACTTAGCATGTTGTTGCATTTTGGTGGTTTTAGCTGTGGAAGATGAGCTTGCACTGATAGTAATATGAAACCCTACACACACAAGCTAAGAGTGAGAAAAAAATTATACTAGTATGTTTTATGCGCTCACTGACGGTGTAAAGAATTCTTACAGTATTAGTTAAAGAAGAAAGGAAAAATGACATTATATAGCTGATCTCAAAATAATATATAAACGTAAATAAATTTGTACGGTAACCAAGAAAAATTGAATAATAACGTGCTATAATCCGTCAAATTGCACTGCTAATGTAAACTCAGTGTATATAACTTAAGGCTAAAATTTACCCTCTTGCTTTCAAGAATAATTTTTTTTTTCCATTTTAATTTATTCTGAAGTGGTGACAATGTATGTTCAACCTAACCAAATATCAAACGAAGAAAGAGTACTCTTATTTAGACTCGTTTTTTCAGAACATATAATAAAATTATTGAGAGTCTATCGAAAACAACTAATTTTTTATTTGACACAAAAATAAGTATAAGGTTTGTGTACAATGTACACCTCCTATCCAAACCCACGGGATATATTGTTGTTGTCGTCTTATTCATGTTTTACACAGAGAAAACACATTCAATAAATACGTCTAATTCAGATAAAATAACAATGAAAGAGACCAAAAAGAGATAGTAATATACAAATTAAAAAGGAAAGCAGTAAATACCGAGAGCTCGACAAAGGCGAAGATGAGGAGGGTCCAAAAGGAAGCAAGATAAGAGTCGGAGAGATAGCCACCAAGTAAGGAGAGAATAAAAACGGTCCCTATAAAATTGGTCACTATATTTGCTGATTCTGACAATGAAAAGTGCATCTCATTTATCACATATGTTATCAAGTTGTTCCCTACTGCTGCTATTCCCATTATCTCAAATCCTTGCAACCCTGTATATATAGTTTTTCATTCCATACATATATATCAGAAACAGTTCAGTAACATTTATAATTTTTACACTATCACATTACTTAAAACATATTTACAAGTACAGTTTAACTGAAAGTGAATTAGTTATCACCTTAAAAATAAGGCATAGTAGTTGATACAACATAAAATATACAATAATGTTACAAAAGAATTTTAATTTGCATTATTCGCTTGTGTAAGTTAAATCCGATCAGAATTTCAAAACAAATACTTAGCACCATACAACCATTTAGTGGCGGAGCTATATATATATATATGGTGAAGCGAGTTCATCAATTGAATTCCTTTTTCCGGAAAATGAAATATTGGATATATAGGTAAAAAAAAGTTTATGTATATGTAAAACTAACTGTTAAATTCAATTTGTATAGAGAAAACTTTTAGTATATATATTTTTTTTAATCTCCTTGTTAAAATTTCTGCCTTCAAATTCAATTAACCACCACTGCAACCATGTGTTAGCTAGTGTCATAAATGCTATACATCCAAGAGGGAGAAATAAAACCTGCAAAGGCTAGTGACATTTAATTTTCCAAAAAAGATAAATAATTGATCACAAGGTTAAAAGATGAAAGAAAAACAAGAAAAAGAGAAAAGGGAGTATTATAATAAATTCTTATACCAAGAACAAAAGCAGCAGCTTTCATTCCTCCATGTTTAATGGAGTTTGAAGGTCTTCCCCTCCAATCAACACTATTAGTCTCAGCTTCACAAATGTTGTTATCTCCTTTTTCTTTGCCTGTCTCCATCTCCATTTCTTTCTTCACTTTGTAAAACTATCTCTCTGGTTGTTAATTTCCTCTATGTTTTCTTGTATTTTTCTTTATTTTCAAGACAACAAAAAAATTCTTTGGACAAGAAATAGAGACAGTAACTAGCTCTTCCTGGTTCTGTCAGCACAGTGTAACAAAACTTAGAAGAGGTTGTCCTTAATTGCTAATAATGCTGAAAATGAGGCTAGTGGCTCTCCTATTTATAACACTTTAGTATCTATTAGTACCTTTCTTTCAATAGCAACCTTTGTTGGATATTGAGACTAACACACAAACACACGAGAAATTCAAAAATAGCCACGTTGAATAGTCACAGTTTCAGAAGTAATCGAAATTTAGCCACTTTTTATGTAAAGATAAATTTGAACGAAAATACTGTTCAAAATCCGGAATACTGGTGTTCCAATATATACTTTGCTGGAACTCCAGTATATATATTGGAACTCCAGTATATTATGCTAGACCGGTCTCTATTGTAGCAAAATAGTGACAATTTTTTAATGACTTGACAAATACTAGCTATTTTTACCACAAACACCCACCACTCCCCTATAGTTATCGAGTCAACTCTGCTCACGGCTACAGTAAATTAAAAAATTTACACAATCAAGTTGTTGTTTTTTCTCAACTTTATTGAAATTAATATGTTTTCTACGGCTCTATATATGGCGAAGGTGAATAGTGTGTCTTTCTATATATTCGTCTCCTCCTTCCTTTTGGCAACTCTTCACATGCTAAACAAAACATAAAATTGTCAAAGGTGGGCTCAACTTTTCTTCTTTTTTCTACACCAAGATATGGGGCTTGAAAGTCAAGAATAACGTCTGCAGATTCAAAGAAGAACCTAAAACTGGTTATGTAGTCGTATAGAAACTTAACTTATTAGAAAGTGATTTTAGCCTTTAAAAGAAAGTGTACTTTAGTTCATCACACGTCTAAAAAGTGTTCTAAACTTAAGATAGGTGTACATTTATTATTTTAAGATTATCAGAGACTTTGATCATGTGAATGAATTGAACCAAAAAAAAACATTTACTTCATTCTTATCTTCCCGTTTTACATCCAGTTAGAGTAACTTGTTTTCTGAACTAAATATTCGGAATTTTATGCTATGTGCGCATATATAAATGCAATCTAGAAGGTTCGTAATTTTCACAGTAGTCATATAAATCCAACCAAACACTATATATATCAATTTGAACAAATCTCTCTGGAATGTTTAGTTTAAGTATTGTATCATTTTTATGGATAGTCTTATAGGTGACTATCACTTAATTAAAACAATAAAAATCATAGTTCCCTTGCATTTAGTATAGGACAATGTATCTAGGTCATGAATGTCTTCGTCTTATAAATGCCAATACTCTGCTAGTTTAGGAATGATGGACTGTAAAAGGACGATGGAGGCAGAGGCGGACCCACGATTCGAGCATGACGGGGGTACCATTGTATATATAAAATTTAGCGTGCAACTCTTTGAAACTTAATGATTATGATGACTTATCATCCAAGTATTAACAAAAAGAAGTTCTAAAGAAAAGAAAAAAACACTAAAAGGGGGAGAGAGAAAGTTCTTCGCAAAAGGGCGTTCAAACTTAAAATTATCAAAGACTTACTAAAGAAATTAAGATTAAGAGTATGTTAATGCTAAAAGAATTGAATAAGAGTCTCAAACTATTAGTTTCCATTGCCAATTCAAAGTGATTGTTAAAGAAGATTGTGCAATAAGATTTGTATTTTTCTATTTGTGGAGCGATAAGTTGCAATTTGATGATTTCAATTTTAAGGAAGGAATTTGCAAAAAAAGAATAAAATTAATTAAGTTGATTATTTTGTACTAGTACTAAACTATAATTGAATTTTAAAAAAATAAGAAGATAAAAGTAAAAAATAAAGTAATTTGCTATTAAATAAAGAAAGAATTACAAGAAAATACACATGACTTCACACCATAATAAAAAATGACCCATGTTCTTAAGTTTTACCCGACCTAACTCATATTGTACATATTTTGAAAGCACTAGCAAATTAAAAATTTGTGTTCTTACAACCATTTCTTTCACTCTCTCTTCTTCTCGCATCTTCTACATATGCTTCAAGGGGTCGTCCTCCATTACTGCTTCTCCCCCTATGTCACTTGATTGCAATGTAAGAAAATTAAATAGTAGAAGTCCACCATTGAAGGTCATTCAAAGTTTTGCTTTCTAAAATAGGATTTTTTGAGTTTGTTAGTTGTTTGGATTGGGTGTTGTTCCAATTTGTTGAAAATATCAAAAGGAGTTCACAATTTAAATTTGAAGTGATTTGGAGTAGATTTGAGCCGGATTTGAGTTGAATTTCAGAAAAGACGCAAGGAAGAAGATGAAGTCAGTTTTTTTGTATAATTACGTATAATCTTGTATAATAGTGTATATGAGTGTATAAACACATCTTATACTCTATTATACATCTTTATACAAGCGTCTGTAGACGAACTCCTTCCACGATTTTCAGATACAATTCTTGTTCAAAACCAGTCCAAATCTCCATCAAATGACTTCAAATTTTATATATAACCTTCTTATGCTATTTCTAACAAGTTTAAATAACACCCACTCCAAATTTTTCATTAAATCAATTTTAAAATTTAAATCCACATATTTATGCTTGTTAAAAATCTAATTTTCACCACCCAAACGGATTTGGTTTGTTGAACTAATATTTCAGTTACACTTATTGATTCAAAAATTAACTTAAATTGTATTCAAAGAACTAAAATAAAAAAGAGGAGAAAAGACTGAGGAAAATTTCGGGTGGTTTCGAACCCGCGTCACCACATCATAAGAGATAGAATTTAAGTGCACAAAAGAAACCACTTCTTCCATCAGTCACTTTGTGGTTGGGGCACCATAAAAATATTTAAGAGGTTCCGTATATAAGTACACACACACACACACACATACACACACACACACACACACACACACACACACACACACACACNTATATATATATATATATATATATATATATATATATATATATATATATATATATATATATATATATATATACACAAAAAAATTTTGCTGAGGCTAACGGGGTCACGTAACCCCTCAAATACTAACGTAGGTCCGCCCCTGAATAGAGGCAGTATAGTTTAATAATATGGTAAAGTTACTTCATATTTTTATCAGATCATCAATTAATATTTATCATACAAATTTATTTATTATTTCAATTATATTATAAATGACTTGTATAATTAGACATAAAATTTAAACTCAATTCTAAAAAGACACTACCTACATACTCCTCTAAGCAGGGGCGAAGTTGAGTAGGTAGGAGTAAGGGGCTGCAAGGGGGTGCAATTGAATTTCCTTTGTCGAGATATTATCTGTGGCGATAAATTGTCAATTTAAATGAAGTTTTATGATATGGTGTAATATGTACATTAATTAGTACACTATACGCGTAACGAAGCAACATGTATAATATATACTTAAAGCTTGAAATGGAAAATAAACTTCTTTATATTTGCTTAAAATAGGATTATTTTATATTCTTGATCATTTAGTCAATACTATTATTTAAAAGTTTAGAGATGAATTGATAAGAACAATTGTGCATTTAGAAAGTTGATTGACCTTGTGCAATTTTAATTCGACGCCGGGTAACTATAAAGTAATATATTATTTTGCTTATCTTTGGTTAATTGGTGAAGATTTTATATATATATATATCACAATAAAATTTGTATTTTGAGGGGAGAAACATCGGTTAATAAACACTAAGCACCAACTTAGTCTAACTTCAGTTATTCAGAAGTTAGTATAAGCTATTGTTAGGGGTCTACGGTTGGACTTGTTGTCAATTTAATGAATTTATATGATGAGAAACGATTTTCACAAAGGGGAAAAACAGAGCAGAGAGAGACGAGAGTTGAGGGAAAAGAATTTCAATTTTTCTGTTTTCTTCCAAAGCACCGTACAAACTTACAGTTATATCAATAATAACCGACTAACTACAATACTAACACCTAACTATAGTTATTACTAATCTAGCCATGATTAAGTTAAGACTATACAATATTAACCTAGGTCATGACATGTATTACATATCTCATTACCCCTCCTCAAGCTAGGACTAATGAAGATGTTCTTGAGGCCTAGCTTGGACAGTAAGTGAGTCTGCTGAAAACTACTCAAGCCCTTGGTCAAGATATCAACATGTTGAACAGTAGACCTCAAGTTGACTGTTTGAACCAAGCCTAAATGAACCTTCTCACAGATGAAGTGGCAGTCGATATCAATGTGTTTCGTTCGTTCAAGGAACACAGGATTGGTAGCAATTTGTGTCGCGCCCCCCTTTTTTCCTCCAAGCGCTCCTTTTGGGGCCCGGTTGAAAGGGGTTTATGACATGGGTTGAGACAACTCGTTCCTTTTGGGAAAGAAATTTGCATATTTTGAAGAGTCGCCACCTAACGATTTTAACGGTGCGTTAAGGCACCTAAGGGGTTCAATTAAAACTACAATATTAACCAGAGATTGGATAAGGGCTTGAAATTATCCTAAGGGGAAGGTGTTAGGCACCCCTCAGGATCCACAAGTGTGGTTCCCGGCCAAATGGTTTCTATGAATTTGTACGGCTTAGCAAACAAACAAATAAAGGCTCAAATAAGAGGGGATTTAAGTCTTAAGCATGCAGATGTTTGAAAACAGTAAAGAAAATTAGCTTTTGAAAGGATTACAATCTAAGAGTATAAAAGGTATCCTAGGTTTATAATAATATGGATCACCTCAATGCAATACCCGGTAATCAGTCCTCGAAGAGGGGCTACACGTGGTATTAGCGCACTTGTCATCATATCCATATTCTATCCTTTCCCACCCCCTGAAAGCAACTAAATCGAGTGTTGGTCTCGACCTCTATTGCATGTTGTTACCCGTCCCTTCCTATCAGTCCCGGAGGAAATTAGGACTCCTATCCTAAAGGAGGTGCTAGGCAAACCCTCAGGTTTTAAAGGTGAAAATGCTAAGGCGACATATAATGAACAAGTAGAACTGCAGATAAAGCGTAGCACATAAATAGGAAAGGGCTCAAAGACCTCCACAAACAGTGCACATAAACAACATGTCTCATACACAATTAAGGTTCATATTCAGGTTCAGATCCTAAGCATGATATCTAAGTGATAACACAACGACAGATTTACTGCATAACTCAGAGAGGAAGTCTTAATCAGGCTTGCCTACTAGTTTTAAGCATGCTGACAGTTGAACACTAATCACAAAGGACAGTTCTGGTTTGATTTTTTAAGTTGATTACCTAAGGCTTGCCTGAATGTAGGATAACATGCAACCGTTATTCAGATTTTTTAATGACTCTAGGTTGTTTATAGCTAATAACATGCAATTCTAGGCGTTGAAGATGTGCAAGGACTAATTACCAGTTGTTTAGAACAAGGGACTGTTTTAGATATCTGTATTTAGACTAAGTGCAGTTAAATGAATACGATCTTATAGCATGATGTCTAATGCAGCATGATGCATAGTAACCTAAACATGATTTCTAAATTCACATAAAATCACAACATTATGCACTGTTTCAGGAATATCAAGAGTACAACCTGTTAATGTTACTTACCTAGATTACTTACCGCGCAGGCGTGGTGAGACATGATTGCAGTTTATTTATCCTAGGACAGGACTTCTAATGAAGTTTCAGAACATGTTTACATGGACAGAATCACGTAATAGCAGTTTATTTTATTGTTACTATTTATCCTATGGGCAGGATTTCTAAGCGTAGATGAGATGTTGAATACAATACACATAAATCCTAAGTAGCATGATATCTAATGCATGGACACATGAACCTACACAGGATCTCTAGTGCACAGATAGGGAATAAAAAAACCTAAGCATGGTTTCTACCCTTGTAATAGCTAGGCACACATAGTTACTTCTCCCGTTTCACTATCCATTCCCAGAATTATTTACAAATTATTACAGGCCAAGGATTATGAATTACACAACCAGAAATGAAAAATGAGAATTTATTCTATAGGGAGCCTTCAATTAGGCCCAAACCCTCTAAACCTCATTACCATATGGCATTCATAGCCTTTTCACAGTCCGGGTGTGTCAAAGTTCCCTACGGGCCTCAAGGGCTCCCGGGCAACGCTCACACCCAGACTTAGTAACCAGGAGTTAAACATGTGCAATGTGGAAATACCTGCCTCAGTGTGTCAGAGTTCAGAGGGAACTCAAGGTCCTAAAGCAGTGCTCACACTGAGGGGGCAGAACTTAAAGGTCTAGGAATCAAGTGAAGTGCAGGAGATAGATTTGAAAAGGTTTTGACATAAAATAGTACTGAATTGATTCAGTCAATAAAGAAGTTTTCTGAAAAGTTTTTGATCAGTAATGAAACAACTTGAATATAATGTAAGCATCTTTGGAAAAGCAGCAAACAACTCGCACATGTTCAGCACATTCAAACATAGATTTCACTCAGGGACAATGGGAATTGGGGACACATAGAGCACATAACATGATAAACACAAACTAGGCAGAAGCCTTGCAATTGGTTACAGGTAGTGGGACACAAGCTTAGGAATACTAGTTTAGACATGGTCATACAGTCAGAGATACCTAGAGTATGGGATCAATCATGGTTGAAAACCAATCTCAGAATCAGATTAGAGGGAGTGCTGGAAGGAGGTAGGGCATAATTACACATAGGTTTAAGAAACACATGTTAAGTAACATACAAGGCAATTATAGTATCCTGGGGATTGCATGATGAGGCTATAAGGGAGGAGATACCCAGAACCAAAAAACATAATATGTGAAGCTAGTTGCAAGAAGGACAACATAACCATAAGTAAAAGGAAACTAGAAGCAAGATGCATCGTAATAACCAGAGAAACATGTTGTTTTGGAGACTTTAAATATAAACTGGAAACATACCAGTTGAAGACAGCAAATACAGAATAAGAGGCAAGTAGAATAGCTAGTCTTGGCTTCCAGCCGACTAGCAATAGCAAACAATCGAAAGAAGAATAGTAGATTGTGTGTGTGTGAGCAAGAGAGAATAGAACAAGGTCTGTGTTCGTTCTTTGTAAATGAAAGAGTAGTGTGTATATATAGTTTTTGAAAACCAGTAGTGAATAAGGCAGGAAATCAAAATAAACCAGTAATTAGGGACTGGGCATCAATTAGTATAGGTATCCCTTAATTGAAGGGATTGAGTTCAAACGACTAGCAGGCAAAACAACAAATAAGGAAAGTTCTCATATGTGACATGCATATGACATATAAGAAAATAATTTCAAATCAGCACAAACATACAATAGCGGCTAGGTTCACAGACTCTAGTTAAGGGAATGGGAATCAATTAACAGCAAATAAATCATGTAACAAGGTAAAAAATGGACTAAGGTCGAAAATTAATCAGTAAGGTCTCAAATCACAAGGAATCAAGGATTCAAAATAATAAATCAGGAACCCTAACAAACTAAAACTACAGAGAATCAGGGATTCAAACAGGAGTAACAACAATCAAAGGAAATTAACATGAATCGAATAAATCACAAGCAAAAGGTCAGAAACCCTAATAGTAAAAGCATGTGAAATCAAGGATTCTCATGAACTTATAGGGCAAACAACAAGACAAACGGGACAGCAAGGAAATAAAAACAGAGGGTAAAACTGTATTGGTAAAAAAGAGTTTCACACGTAAGCCAGCTTTTGACAACTCAGCCAGTTACATGGACATAGGAGAATGCAACAACTGGATGTGATTCTTTGAAGAGGTACGGAACAAAGAGGCACGATTCAATAAACCCTCGAGCTTATCAGCCACGGGAAAATCAACCTGATTAAAACAAGGAAGAGGCACTGTCAGAATGAATCTAGACAAAGCTACGGGCAGATTCAAGAACCCACAATTGATTACTCGAACGTTATGTAACCGTACCCCAATTACCGTTATCCTTTGTAACGCCTCATTAATGTCATAATTAGTCATTAATGAGCAACCATAGCAAGAGTTGTACGTTATATCAAGGAATCTCCTATATAAGGAAGGGGAATACAGCTTGTAAAGGCATCTGATTCTCGAATACAATTGACTTCGCTTTTCTATATTTCTGCAATATTGTCTATTATTCATTTTTCTCTATTTCCTTGATTATCAGTAAGCCGTGTTCATCCTCTAAATAACTTTAGTCAAAGGATCTAATTCTTTGGTTAAACAAATTGGTTCCGTTACCGGGAATCTGATAATCTTTGTTTGCTTTTCAAGTGATATCCTATGAACTATGTCGAACTCCAACAACAACAACCAACAAAGGAATGGAACCCTAATTCCATCGCCTTCAGGAACCCCACGTGGTTCAAGGGAACAATCCCCAGAAA